>CBVK0104031813.1:995-12344 GCA_900067695.1 Picea abies
TGCAACCTCCCACTTTTACAGGAAAAAATTATGAGTTATGGTCCTTGACCATGAAGGAATTATTTTGGGGTCAATATGTGTGGGAGATAGTCGAAAATGGCTATTTGGAACCAACAGATCATGCAACATACAATGCACTCACACAAGCTGTGAAAGATGCATTGAAATATCAAACGAAGAAGGATGGATAGGCAATGTTTCACATACATCAAGCCATGCATGAGAGCATACTCCCAATATTTGCATCAACAAAGCAAGCCAAGGAAGCATGAGACATATTACAAACTTCTTATCAAGGTATGGACAAAGTCAAGACCTCAAAATTACAAATTCTTAGAGGAGATTTTGAAACTTTATCAATGAAAGACTTAGATTTAGTAGAATCCTTTTACACCCATGTTATTGGCCTGATAAATTGGATTAAGTACCATGGAGAAACCATAGAGGATAGGAAGGTGGTTGAGAAGGTACTTAGGAGTCTTCCTCCTAAATTTGATTCTTTTTTTGTGACTTTAGAAAAGAACAAAGACCTGAGTTAGTTTATTCTAAATGAACTGCAAGCCTCCCTCATTAATCATGAACACAGATTAAATAGATCAAATATGTCATTAGAAAATGCATTTTCCACACAATCATCTATACGCTGTGGAAGACGAAGGGGGAGAGCTAACTCTAGAGGTAGAGGAAGGAGTTCTTCTAGAGGAGGACACAATAGCAGTCTTGAAAATATTGGTGGTAGAGGTCAAAATCAAAATACCAGTCAACCAAGTGGTCAGAGATTTGACAAATCAAAGATTCAGGGCCATTACTATAAAAAGTATGGACATTATGCATATGAATGCAGGAAGAGACAATATAATTAGAACAAGCAAGGTCAAGATAAGTCAAACAGTGCAAATACTCTGTCTCACCCTATGTTTATGGAACGCACTGAAGAGGTGGCTATAATTTCCCCAGTTGAATGCAATGTTGCTCAAGAAAGTCCATGTGACATATGGTATTTAGACTCAGATTGTAATAATCACATGACATGAAACTTAGAATTTTTTTCTAGTTTGGATAAGTCAGTCCAAACTAAAGTGACACTTGGAACCAATATCCAAGTCATTGTCTTGGGTAAAGACAATATTAACATTTTAACTAAATAGGGGGAGAAAAAGGTTATGCCTGATGTATATTATGTTGTTGGCCTAAAACATAACTTGATGAGCATAAGGCAATTGTTACAAAAAAGGTATAGAATCTATATGGAAGATAATCACTATGTGATTTTGGACAGATATCCAAGCGATAAGCTCATCATAAAAATTCAGATGACAAGCAATAGAATGTTTCCATTGACATTGAAGCCATCCATGAAGAGAAAAACAATGCAAGATGTCTATGAATAAAAATATATGAACTTTGACACTGCATTTAAAGTAGAAAGAGAAGAAGTAAGTGTGTGTTGTTCCAAGGAAGAAAAAAGTAGTGCACGTAGTTCTAAGAAAAAATGAGAAAATTGTGCAAAGTTGCAGGCAACATTCCAATATGAAGTGAAGAATGATTCCTAGTTGTGGCATTTCAAATTTGGACATTTAAACTTTGGAGGTCTGAAATTGCTACATACAAAGGATATGGTGAAAGGTTTTCCATTAATTGAAAAACCAGAAAGACTATGTGAAGGCTGCATCTTTGGAAACTAACATAGAGAGTCATTTCCATTTGGAAATTCATATAGAGCAAAAGCTTCACTAGAAATTGGACATTCAGATATCTATGGACCAATGAAAACACCATTCATATGAGACATTACCTATTTTCTTACATTTATTGATGATTTCACAAGAAAAACATGGATTTATTTTGTAAAACATAAATCCGATGCATTTGGTTGTTTTTAGCAGGTCAAATCACTTGGGGAGAAGCAAAGTGGTTATTACATCAATGTTTTAAGAGATGACAAAGGTGGTGAATATGTTTCAAGATATTTTCAAAAATTTTGTAAATTTCATGGCATTAACAAGCAATTCACTATGTGGTATACACCACAACAGAGTGGCGTCGCAAAGAGGAAGAATTGAACCGTCATTGAAATGGCGCGCAATATGTTGGCAACCAAACATTTGTCAAATGAATATTGGGTTGAGGTAGTAGCAACTACGATGTACATCATGAACAAATGTCCAACAAAGAGTGTGAAAAACATTCCTCAAGAAGCTTGGACATGTATGAAGCATAATTTTGTGCACTTAAAAGTTTTTGGTTGTGTCGCATACGCACATGTTCTAGATGAGCTGAGAAATAAGTTAAATAACAAAGGACATAAATGTATATTTGTTGGGTACTCTGAAGATACAAAAACATACAAATTGTATGATCTTATTGCAAGAAAATTTATAATTAGTTGTGATGTTCAATTTGTGGAGAATGAAGCATGGGATGGAAGCATAGAAACGATAGTTGAAATTCTTGATGCCATCGGGCATGATTTCATGAAGGATGAAGTGGTTTAAACACCAATTATAAATCAAAGTGCATTTCCTTCCTCTCCTAGAACTGCAACACAAATCACAACACAAACTACTCCAGTGAGATCTGCAGTAGCACAATCCACACCTAGAGCGCAATAGACTCCAGCAAGCAGTCTGAGTAGTTATACATCTCCAGATCCAACATTAGCAAGTCTGTTACTAAGGAAAACAAGAAGTCTGCGTGACATCTACAATGTTGATACAACAAATTCATTCTCATCCTTTGCTCTGTTTTTACAAATAGATGATCCATTAACCTTTGAAGAAGTTGTCAAGGATGATGTATGGGCACAAGTCATGGATGAAGAAATTAAATGCATAGAAAATAATCAGACATGGAAATTGATAGATGTACCTAAGGACAAGGATGTCTTTAGTTTCAAGTGGATCTATAAAACTAAGCAAGACACAGATGGAAATGTGCAGAATCACAAGGCGAGGTTAGTTGCAAGGGGTTTTACACAACAACTCGGAATTGATTTCAATGAAACATTTGCATCTGTTGCATGGATGGACACAGTCAGAACTGTGTTGGCTATTGTTGTGCATAATAAATGACCTATTTATCTAATGGATGTAAAGTCAACATTTTTGAATAGTCATTTAGAAGAAAAAGTATGCGCGGAACAACCACAAGGCTATGAGATCCCTAGACAAGAAAACAAAGTATATAGATTGAAGAAGGAACTGTATGGATTAAAGCAAGCTCCTAGAGCTTGGTACAATTGCATAGATTCCTACCTCACTCAAAAATGGATTTCAAAGAAGTTATTGTGAGCCAACACTATACATCAAAGCCAATCAACAAGGTAATGTGCTAATTGTTTTCTTATATGTAGATGATTTGATTTTTACAGGTGATTTTAGCATAGAAGAATTTAAGTCACTCATGAAGGATGAGTTTGAAATGACTGATTTGGGGCTTATGAGATATTTTCTTGAAGGATGAGTTTGAAATGACTGATTTGGGGCTTATGAGATATTTTCTATGCATTAAAGTTCACGAGTCCAAAGTTGGTATATTTATTTCACAATCTAAATATGCAAATGAAATCTTGAAAAAATTCAACATGATAAATTTCAAAGAAGCCCCAACACCTGACATATTAGGATTGAAGTTGAGCAAGGAAGATGAAGGATCTAAAGTAGACAAACTTATGTATTTGACAGCAACAAGGCCTAATATTATGTATGGAGTGAGCTTGATTTCAAGGATCATGGAAACTCCAAACGAATTCCATTGTACGATAAGTAAAGGAATTTTAAGATATGTGAATGGAATGAAAGACTTTGGCATTATGTATTCTACTTTAGAAAATTTTAGACTTGTTGGATACATTGACAATGATTGTGGAGAAAGCATAGATGACATGTGGAGGGGTGTACAATATTATTGGGTGTACAGTCTTCATGGGGTATAGACATGGCTGAAAATAAAGACCTATGAAATAGGAAGATAATCAGGCTCCACAACCAACAATGACATAGGAGGTGAATATCTTTCAAGAGAATTTAAATTTTTTTGTAAAGTTCATGGCATTTACAAGCAATTCACTACGTGGTATACACCACAACATAATAGTGTTGTGGAGAGGAAGAATCA
This sequence comes from Picea abies, assembly GCA_900067695.1. Classification (NCBI taxonomy): domain Eukaryota; kingdom Viridiplantae; phylum Streptophyta; class Pinopsida; order Pinales; family Pinaceae; genus Picea; species Picea abies. Next base: position 5,112 of record CBVK0104031813.1, read on the forward strand.
AACCATCATGGAAATGATGCGCAGTATGTTGAGAACCAAACATTTGTCAAATGAGTATTGGGATGAGTCGGTAACAACTCTAGTATACATCATGAACATATGTCTAACAAAGAGTGTGAGAAACAAAGTTCCTCAAGAATCCTAGACAAGTATGAAGCATATTGTTGCAGACTTAAAAAATTTTGGTTGTGTTGCATACACACATGTTCCATATGAGCTGAGAAAGAAGCTAGACAACAAAGGAAAAAAATGTATATTTTTCGAATACTTTGAAGATACAAAAGCATACAAATTGCATGATCCTATATTGCAAGGAAAGTTATAATCAGTCACAATGTTCAATTTGTGGAGAATGAAACATGGGATGGAAGCATAGAAAGGACAGTCAGAATTATTGATGTTATTGAGCATGATTACATAGAGGATGAAGCGGTTCAAACACCAATTATAAGTTAGTGCGCAGTTCCTTCCACTCTTGGAATTTCAACACAAATTGCAACACAAACTAATCTAGTGATATCTACAAGTGCACAATCCGCACCTAGAGAAAAAAAAACCTCCAACAAGCAATCCAAGTAGTTCTACATCACGAGATCTGATATTAGCAAGTCCGTTACCAAGGAAGACAAGAATTATACGTGACATCTATAATGTTGACACAACAAATTCATTTCCAGTCTTTTCTCTATTTTCACAAATATATGTTCCCTTAACTTTTGAAGAAGTTATCAAGGATGATGTATGGGCACAAGCCATGGATGAATTAATCAGATGCATAGAGAATAATTAGACATGGAAATTCGTATATGTACCAGAAGACAAGGATCTGATAAGTGTCAAGTGTATATATAAAACCAAGCAATATGTAGAAGGAAATGTGTAGAAGCACAAGGCAAGGCCAATTGCAAGGGTTTTTACACAAAAACATCGAATAGATTTCAATGAAACATTTGCACCAATTACACGCATGGACACAATTGGGACTATGTTGGCCATTGATGCATAGAATAAATGGCTTGTTTATCAAATGGATATAAATTCATCATTTTTTAATGGACATTTAGAAGAAGAAGTATGTGTGGAACAACCACAAGGTTATGAGATTCAAGGCCAAAGAAACAAAGTTTACAGATTGAAGAAGGCATTGTATGGATTAAAGAAATCTCCTAGAGCTTGGTACAGTCACATAGATTCGTATCTCACTCAGAATGGATTTCAAAGAAGTGATTGTGAGCCAACACTATACATCAAAGAAAATAAGCAAGGTAATATGTTAATTGTTTTCTTATATGTAGATGATTTTATTTTTATAGTTGATTTTTGGCATAGAAGAATTTAAGTCGGTCATGAAGGATGAGTTTGAAATGACTGATTTAGGGCTCATGAGATATTTTTTAGGCATTGAAGTTCACCGGTCCAAACTTGGTACATTTATTTCACAATCTAAATATGCACATGAAATTTTGAAAAGATTCAATATGTAAATTCCAAAAAAGCCCCAACACTTATCATAACAGGATTGAAGTTAAACAAGGAAGATGAAGGGTCCAAAGTGGATCCCAATCTGTTTAAAAGGATGTTAGGCAGCCTTATGTATATGATAGCAACAAGACATGATATTATGTATGGAGTGAGCTTGATTTCAGGGTTCATGGAAACTCCAAAAGAATCCCATTGGAAGGTATGAAAAATGATTTTGAGATATTTGAATGGAACAAAAAGTTTTGGAATTATGTATTCTACTTCAGAAGATTTCATATTTATTGGATATATCCAAAGTGATTGTGGAGGAAGCATAGATGATAGGAAAAGTACCTATGGGTACACATTTCATTTTGGAACATGTATAGTGTCATGGGCATCAAGGAAGCATCCCATTGTGACTCTTTCTTCAGTTGAAGTTGAGTATGTTGCAGCTAAAAGCGCAATTTGTCAAGTTGTTTGGATGAGAAGAATGTTAAAAGATTTGCTGCAGGAACAACAAGAACCAACTACAATATTCTGTGATAAAAACTCTTCCATTGCGTTGTCCAAGAACCATGTGTTTCACAAGAAAACCAAACACATTGATACAAGGTAGATCATTTTATCAGAGAATTGGTGAATAACAAAGAAATTTTCCTAGAATTTTGTAGGTCTAAGGAACAAATTGCACATATATTTACAAAAGCTTTGGCAAGGGATGCATTTCAGAGTATGCACAATTGTTTAGGATTCAATGCAGTCACATATATTTGATAGTTCATGTCAATTTAAGTTTTTGATGTAAATTTTGTGTCTTGTAATCCCACCTACTTATAATTAAGGGTGAGTATTGGAGATATTAATTATAAGTCGCGAGTTTTACATTTACGCCAACTTTGTCTGTCACGGCAAGAAAGCGTGTTTTTACAGTGTGTCACGACAAGAAAGAGTGTTATTAATGAGTGGATCTTTAATCTTTCTCAAACTTTGCTATTCAAATAGAGTTAGCTGAATTTATTGTTGTCTTAGTCTATATATTTTTTGAGTTTGTAAAGAGTCGATATAGAATTGTTGATAGTTAGAAGCAACAACAGCTGTGAAAGGAGTTAAAGAAGTCTGAAAGCACAATCTCTGTTTCTGAAAGTCTACAGATGTTGTTGGAGCCTAAGCTCTGCATAGTATTTTGTAAACAAGGTTCAACATCAAAGTTGGTAATATATTAAGTATTTGTGTATTGAATATTTATGAGTATTTCTGAGTTATGCTGTGTTCAAACACTTTGAAAATACCTTTTCTCTGTTTCTTCCCAAGCCTATAAGTTCTTGATTCTGCACTGAAACTATAAATGTGAGTTTTATATGTTAAGAGTAGCACAATGTTAATCTTATGACAAGAAATTGCACAGTTAGAATTGAGAGCTCAGCGACAAAGTTTTGAACAGCGTGGTCTTTGTAACTGTAGCATGCTGAGTGGGTCTGCGCGCTCTAGATCCAAGACTTCTTTGCTACAGGTCTGTGGGAACGGCTCAATCTATTTGCTGGCAGCTTCTCTATGTGACGGCAGTCAGTTCTGGCAGTGACTCCTTTTCCAGCAAGTGGATGACTTTGTTTCACGGGCAGCTCCCTCACAAATTAGTGACTTCATATATCATGGCATAAATCCAAGACTTCCAATTTAATGGCAGGCCACTCTATCTCAACAATGGCAGCGATTAAACAGTGATCTATTGGCGGCAATTTCCTTCAGATGGCAGCGTTGTCCAACCAGAGAGTGTGGCTCTGATCTCCATCAAAGAGTCCTGGGCAGCGCTGTCTTCAACTTCAAGCAGCACCCTCACTAATGTCAGGCCGCTTACCGGTCTCACGGCTCTCCAACAGCAGTGGCGGCACTTTCCCAGCCAGCTCTTTCATGACTCTGCGTCCTCTAAACGGCAGGCAGCTCCTCTCTCTTCTACACTGAGAGGGAGTGCGATGCGGTCGCTTGACCACGTGTTTCTGTTGACTTCTTTCACTTTTTAGGTCATGAGATCGCTCATATAGCTTCAGATTGCACCAGATCTTATAGAGACGCACCAGATTGAGCAGATTGCTTGATCGCTGTACGAGGAGGAGGAGGAGATGCTCATGTTATTTCCATCTGCTACTTGCCATGTGGATTGGGTTTCATATCAGCAGATCCGTTTTGTTCGTTGGACTGGTCTTCGTCAATGTATCAACTTTCAGTTGTCAGTAGATTGCGGCTTCCTCATGCATCACAGATCTGAGTGATCAACGCTTGGATTCAAGCGATCTGAGCTCCCAGACTTCGGTTGTATGCAAACAACAAGCATCAATTGCTTCCGCCAGTAAACAATGACCAGGACTCATAAGCTGATAGTAACAAATTTTTACAACCAGAACAATGAATAAGTGGCTTGAACAAAGTCAACCGATAGGGCTTTGTCAGTTATCATTGCAAAAGTATAGTTTAGTTTAAATGTTATATCTTTTGCTTGTTTTTTTTGGGTGATTTTTTCAGTTTAATTTTGCTTAAACTTTGGTAATGAATGGTTGGATATGTAGAGTGATTAAGTTTGTATAATTTGAATATTTTATGGTTTTTTCAATATACTGAATTTATTTATACATTTAGAAATACAATTTAAGTAATAAAGAATATAAATTTTATCCAAATTTACATTACAAATTTCTAAAAAAAACTTAAAATCTTAAAAAGTAGAACTTTTAACCAACACCCAAAAATATTACTCTAGAAAAGTGTGGGTGCTTCTTTAATTTCTTCATGCGTGGATAGTTTGGGTCCATACTATTGAATATAGAAATTTCTTGGAATACTGAAGGAAGGGAAAAGAACAATAACCGAAACAAGTAGATTAGTTTTCTTGAATATGCTTAGAACACATAAATGCAAAGCATTACAACTTGTCAATTTAAAATAAGGGAGTCAAAGGGGATGTGGAGAGTGGTGAGGGTGGGTTGATAGGGCATGGATATTCAAATTTAATTATTATTCAAATTTAACACATAAATGCAAAGGCATTGCAAATTATCAATTTAAAATAAGGGAGTAAGGGGATGTGTAACGTGGTAAGGGGATTTGGGGTTGGGGTTGTGTTGGGCATAGAAAATCATAATAATTATTTATTTTTATTTTATTTTTGTTATTGCATTTTTTTGGGAGAATATTTTTTTGTGATTTTTTTTCAAATTAATTAAAGTTTTAGTTGTAGTTTAAACATTTTAAGTTTTGGTTGTTATATTTTTCGGGATATTTGTTCGAAATTTAGCTAGAAATTATTAGATTTGTAGATTTGAGTAATTATTTTTGTATAATTTTACATTAAAAAATGGATTTTAAATAACAGAAAATAGTGATTTTGTGCATATTTACCAGTGAAAAAAGACAAAACTTAAAATAATTAGACATAACCAAAGTTTTATGCTATGACTACTTTTGAGATTAAAATATTTTGAAAAAACACACAAAACACTTAGAAATACAACACAAAATAAGACATGATTACTTTTGAGATTAAAATACTTAGAAAAAACACACAAAACACTTGGAAATATAGCACAAAATAAGACATAATTACAACTTTGATGAATATTCAATTCATAAAAAGGACGCCACATTAACATTTAAGAAAAAAAAAACACTAATAACAACATGAAGAAAAAAAGGTCTCAAAAATAAAAGCTTAGAACAACAAAATAATACTTATGCATATGAAAATGTGGGTTTAAAAGACATAACAATACATGGAGGAAGATGCAAGACAATACCATGTTCTATGCATGCACAATAATGCCATCTACAATGCATTTTTTCCATATGCTTTCCTATTTCTAACTTGTGTTATCCATGACATAAGTGAAAGGAAAACTTCATGGAGGAAGGTACCTTAATCATCAAAAATGTTCAACAAAAAACATTTGGAAATTGACCCTACCTTATCTAGATTTCAAAACACTTGCATGAAAGTAACCATGAAGCCAAACATAGTATAAATGAGCCTTATTTTCTATGAACTATATAATTAAGCCAAACATAATATAAATGAGTCTTATTTCTTATAAACTATATAAAGAATGAAAGTGGTAATTAATACTATAGTAGGGAAAAATGGTTAACTGGTATTTACATTTAAAAAAAAAAATGGTTAACTGGTATTTGCATAAGGAATATTAGAGGAAAATGATTTTATGCTAGAACTAAGAGAAATTTCAAAAAATTAAAAAATGATGCCATTTGCAAGGCATCTTTTTTTTGTACTTTTCTATTTCTAACATGGTCTATTTAGGTCACAACTGAAATCCAAATAAATATAACGAAGAAGTGTGTTTTTAATGTTATCATGACAATGGAAAGAAAATGAACAAGAAACCATGTTAGATCATGGAGGCATTTTTTATACACTTTTTTATTTCTAACATATTTCTATCTGTGACACAAGTGAAATCCAAATAAATATAATGAAGAAGTGTGGTTTTAATGTTATCATGGAAATGGTAAGAAAATAAACAACAACCCATGTTAGATCTTTTTATTTTTGAGAGAAAATTCCACATTATATTAATAACAATATAATTTGTTTACAATCTCACTACTTCACTGTAAAAGACTTTATGAGAACAGTCAAAACTCAAAAAAGGAGCAGACTTATAATAGACATGTCCATAAGGTATCCTTAGAAAAAAACTACAAAAGATCTAAAACTTCGTCAATTAAACCTCTCTTAGAGAAGGAAACATCCAATAACATAACCAAAAAGAACTAACACAAAGGAGGACTTGTAATAGTCAATAAAAATTTAGAAAGTGAGTAGGGCCCTCTTGGCCATCCTCCCATTGACTGTAAGAGATTTTCCCTTGACTAAGGAATAGAGCCTTTTTTGAAAGGCAGTCAACTACCTTGTTTTCTTCTCTAAAAATGTGAGAAAAATATAATGATCTGAAGAGAGGGATGAGATCAGAGATTCTTTCCTTCCAACCATACAAATTTGCCACCATGATTGATCCATTTCTGTTAAGCCATTCAATAATGATATTAGAGTCCCCCATAACATATAAGTCATAAATATAAAGTCTTGTGTCAAGAGTTAAAGTTGCCCAAACTCCCATAAGCTCAGCCCTAGAATTTGTGCCCCTTTCGCAGTTTAATGTCCATCTATATTCTGTGTGGTCATCAATCTTTAAGACTCCTCCAACTCCACAAAGAGTACCATTCAGTTGCGCAGCTCCGTCGAACCAAGCGAGAGCTTTGTCTACAGGAAGCATTATAGTTGAACTCCTATTAATGGAGGATTTTTTAATTTTCCCCATCGTACCCACGGATCCTAAAACAAGATATAAAATTCTCTGCATAGATGGTGTTCTATCCTCAAAAATATAATTATTTTTGTCCAACCAAATGTTTCATCAAATAGCAGGAAGAATTTGATACTTATAATTCTGAGAAGACCAATTTTGAAAGCAATCAATCACCGAATTTCCATTCCATCCATGATTGATTTTTAGCACTTTTTTCACTTCCTCCTAGAATGAAATGGTGAAAATACAGTTAAAAAAAAATATGTTTGCTTGATTCTCCCTTTATTCTGCACAAATAACACATACCAGGCCCCTTTCACCCTCTTTCCTGCAAATTTTTCCAGGTTAAGATTTTGTTTTCGCCTAATAACCAAATAAAGAGCTTTAGCTTCAAAGGCCAGTCTCATGTCCATATTTTCCTCCTCCATCCCCCTATCTTATATCTCCAAATTTTGTT
>CBVK0104031829.1:0-12034 GCA_900067695.1 Picea abies
AATATGTGGTGGACACTTTGCACCTACTGCAACCACCCACAAAATAATCAGAGCAGGATTTTACTAGCCATCAATCTTGAGAGATTTGTATGCTGCAATAAGGAAGTGTCTATCATGTCAACAGTTTTTAGGAAAAATGAAGAAAGTTGCGATGCCTTTGCAGTCGATTGTGGTAGAACAACCATTTCCCAATGGGGAAATGATGTTGTTGAGATTATTAATCCCAAATATAGAAAGGGGAATATGTACATTCTGACAACTACTAATTATTTCACAAAATGGATGGAAGTGGTGGCACTAAAGAAAGATGAAGAACCGATTAAATTCATCAAAGACAACATTTTGTCGCGATTTTGTGTCCCTCATAAATTTATCATAGACAATGGTTCAATCTTCATCGAGTCAAAGTTCACGGATTTTTGTGGACAATATGGAATCATCATGGGTCAATCATCGAATTATTACCCACAAGGAAATGGCCTTTCTGAATCCACAAAAAAAACACTTATGCAGATACTAAAGAAAACCATTGATAGCAACCAGAGGAATTGGCATCTGAAGTTGATGGAAGCATTATGGGAAAGAAGAAAAAACATGAAGGATATAATAGGGATGTCTCCTTATCTATTGGTTTATGGTAAATAGGAGAAAATTATGATTATCCTTGAGCTCAATGCCTAGATATATGTGGTTACTACTGAGGACACAAAAGATAGATCACCCATTCATAAGAGGATAAATCGGTTGTTGAAGTTGGAAGAGGAATGAAGAAAATCCATGAATCGAACTTCTTAGAGGCAGAAGAGCATCAAGATATATTTCGATCAAAGTACAACTATGAATAACTTTAAGAAGAGAGAGTTGGTGCTACTATGAAACAAGGCCAAGGAGAAGTTTGTCCATGCATACAAAGTTTGAAGCAGTCTGGATCGGACCCTATGTCATTGAAAATATATTGGGCTTTAACTCCTATATGCTCCAAGATATGAAAGGAAAAATTTTAATGCTACCTGTCAACAAGAAACATTTGAAACGTTTATTCTCCTGAGAATTTTTCATTCTCATTGTACATAAGTTTATTTTTTTTTAGTTTGTATATTCTTAATCTAACTCCATAACCCAATGGGAGGAAGGACCTGGTCACGACATATTTTGGATTGTTGACAACCCACATGGGGTTATCATCCCACAATTGGAGCCTATTGTTGAGTTCATTTCCCACTTCTGAAATTTCCCTCCCCTTTTCTATTTTCCCAAATTCTTTTCTCCCTTTATTTTCCCTCTTCTATACTTACCCATTTTTTCCATTTTATTTTTTCTTTCTACTTTCCCTTTCTAGTTCTATACTTAGTAATTTTTTCAGAACAACGGGTTCCCGGGTTGGTGGACTTAAAGATCCTCACCTCCATCTATAACCTCACATCACGAGTCCGAGCAACCGATGTGTTGTTCCATACTTAGTCGATTTTACAATCGCGGGTTCCCGGGTTGGCGAGGTCAAACTATAATATCCCATGTTCCATGATATACATATTGCATTAAAAAATTACGCGATCTACATTTTGACCCCTAGACTCCCCGAACTTCCAAGTCTCATTCCTCCTACGATGAGTCTGTCCGACTACTGCGCCATTCTATGCTTAGCCAATTTTCAACCTTATTTCATCATGGGCTCGCTTGTTCATGGGTTCCTAGATTCACAAAAGGATTAAATCATGTTTCGCTCCCATCCGCCCCCTCCACCAGTGCACTCTTCCCAATGTGAATTTACTATGATTTGATGCTAACAACTCATCATGCAAGTTCTAAATGATTTTCATTAATAAGAGAAGGGATTAAGGAGATCTCCTAATAAAACACATTAAACCAAGATTTACGCAGGATTGTAATACCCCCCTCAAGCATTCATTTTAAACATTATATGGAGAAAAGGAACGTTCTCGTAAACCTATAAAAGCAACTCAACAACATTTTTTTGGAGATACATTGAATATTTTCGGGCGCGAGGACCAAAGTTTTCAATGGTCTAGAGCCTATTCCTACTACTCATCCCCTTTTTCCCAGAAGGAAGTAATTTGGACATCTGGAATTCCGTGTGCAACTTGTGTCCTAGAAGTATTTGATTGTAAGGATTTGGTCACCTAGTGTATCAAGAGATATATTCCAGGCCAGGGAACTGTTCAGTTGCAGGACCATTCCTCTGTCTCTCTGTCGCCATAGGTATTCTGTAAGATGTTCAGACTTCCTGAGCCAATGATTACCTTCAAGGGTGAAGGTTGTAGATAATTCTTAAAGAATCATGAAAATGGATTAGACCTCTTACCTGAATTCCTAGAGAACCCAATGGTCGTCCCCGAGGACATCACGAGATTTCAAGTTAGCTCATTTAAAAATCCTTTTCAAGAAATTTCTTGTCTTTTCATGAGGATAAAAGGACAATAAACTACAACCAACATATCCCACATGATTCTTTACATTCTATATTTTACGATCAAAGAACAGGCCATCTTCGATTGGGGCAAGTTGATTTCCATTGAAATCTCTTCCCAATTGTCTCAATACAAGAAGGAGAAGAAAGTATTTATGTCATCTTATTTGGTTTTCATGATAGCAAATTGTTGTCATTTATAGAGATTATCTATGTGTAAGAAGGTAAACTATGAATTCGACCCAGTAACCTTCTAGTATCAAACCTTATGGAGGCACAAGGCCTCCCAACATTTTTATGAAGTTTTTAATCATTTTGTCTCTGTTTTTAAGGGTTTGTTGTTTGGAAAGGACACTCCCCAGATGTCTAAACAGGTGAGTAAGTTCATGGATAGGAAGGGGACAATGGAACAAATGGAGAATTATAATGTTATAAGGATTTTTGGTTCCCAGGAAAATCCTTCCTTCCTTCTGTGTCACATATCTAACAAAATGTTTGTTACTAAAATAGCTAGGCATTACAACTATTGGTTTCATTTTTTCCATGAAAAGAGAAAAATAAATTCATACCTTTCCTTCGAAAGTTAGGGACTTCATATTCATAAATATGAACAATATTGATGAATTCACGGGACATTTCCACAGCCTGAATCTAAAATATGATGAAAGATTAAAAGGGTTTGACCCTAACGGAATTTTTGTAAAACATCTACTAGCAGTTGGTTTCAAAAATTATTTTATTAATGTTATTCTGAATGAGGACAAAGATAATCTATCAGGAACTCCCTCTCATGATGTTGGTGACCTGGTGTTGGCCCTCAATCAAGTTTTCGAGAAACTTTGGTCAGTTTTGGCCCACTTTTGGACTTCGACACGTTGGTCGAAGGAGTGCCCAGGAGGAGCTGAAATCATGGATCTCACCTATTTTACGGGCTATGTGGATCCAGTAAGGGTTCCTAGAGGGTTTTGTAATGGATTTATGGGTTGTCAGCCCATGGGTTTTCCCATGTTTAGGCCTTATTGTAAGGGTTTGTAAAGTATAAATAAAGGGGAATGTATTGTAGAAATGGAGAAGTGAATGTCCTTCTATGTGGAATAGTAGCTCTATGCGCAGAGTGTATGTGGTCGAGGATTTGTGCTCGACTGTGATTTTGTAGAAGGTGCTAAGTGTTGTGATAGAGATTGTGGCTCTGTGCATTTGACCTATTTTTGAAAGGCAAAGAAGGAGGATCTAGGGCTTAGTGTGAAAATATTCTATCTTGTGCGAAGTTCAACTCTATGGCTTAGTGAACAGGATTGACTAGATGTAAGACCTTGGATAATAATAAAGAGGCAAAGTGATTTGTGGACGTAGCCCCACCCTAGGGTGAACCACATACATCTGGTGTATCATGGTTTTCTTTGTGTGCTGTCTTTTTGTTATGCATTTTCTTAGTTCTTATATTATGATGTATCATGAATATATATGTTATTTCTTAAATACTTTTCTTATGTTAAAGAGTAATTGAATGCTATATCTAACTTGTGGTGCTAAGTTATAAGTTCTAAGTGCTCAGGATATATAATCATTTGTTGTTAATGTGCTAGATATGTCTTTGATTATGCTCTATGATGTTAATTGGGTTAATAAACTAATGCACGTCACTTCCTAAGTGTTAATAGAATATTCTATGAAGTGTCATTATCACAGAGTCATGTCCCAGCCTGGTTAAAGACACATGTGTCATGTAATCCCCCCTGCTTCTACCTCGAGTGAGACTTCGCCTACTTCGCAAGTGTTTCCGAAAGGGCCAGTAGTCATGGTTTTTTTGGTGCATTGTTAAGCATTGAACCCTAGGTTTTCCCCCATGCCAACAAATGGTTTCGTTCTGAGGAACCATCAACCTCGTAACTGAAAAGAGAAGTAAGCACCGCGGTGATCTGGCTAACGCAAAGAATATCTCATCTATCCTGCCTAAATATATTCCTCCTATGGTCGGTGATGTTAACTACGACAACATACCTCGCAATTTTGAGTACTCCATGTTCACTGCGTACATTCCAAAAGGAATTCACATAATCAGGAGTCAGTTAGGATAGATCTCATTGTTGAAGAACAACAATTTCAACTTAGGAGACTGAAAGAACTACACCATGTTATCTCCTCACCGCTATTTAATGAAGAAAACCAAAAGAAACCTCACCTCCTCTTCCAACCATGGATTAAAGGGTTAGCACAGTCAACCGTATTGAACATAATGAATATTCCCCATTTTGGTCGCCAACATGAGGTTAACACTTACGTTAAATTCCTTTAGTCATGATATCATGGCGGATATATATGGCTCAATAGGATAATTACTGTGGATCTTAAGTTGATCCACAGGATCATAGCTTTAATCTTGAAGGGTCCTAACCCACAACAGGATTATCCAGGAAATACCTTAGACCATTCCTTAGCACAACGCATCAAAGAAACATATGGAGAGGTAGAAAAGTGGAAGTGAGGTTACAAGGTATCCTCCATATAGGATGTTGTAGTGCACCAGGTCACCGGGTTCGTGGTGGACCTCGCAGGAAAGTGTGTGGAGGGCATGCAGATGAACTGGATGAACTACCTCATCAACGAGCTAGAAAAGGATTGTCATGAATCCCAGGATTTAGTATATGAGTTCCATTATAGTTGATTGATCATCTTGATCACATTTGTGGCTTGGCAGATGCCTGAAGGATCCATTTTCATGGAGATTGAACCTACAGAGCCCATGGCCACTCAATTTTCCACCCTGTGGTATACCAATGACATGACGAAGAAGTGGCAGTCTAATGTCGTGTTTCATAGAGACTATCAGCAGTTAAAGGTTTCCATTGAATCATTCTTATGTATGACACCATGTACCCTGCATGAGTATCGGCCCATAGCGAAGTTCCACACTGATCCCAGCTTCATTTACATCACCGCGTGAAGAGATGAGCACTAGGAAGAATTGAATTCATACTATATGCTGATGGATGAAGATATGGAGAAGATTACAAAGGAATGGCCAGAATAATTTCTTTTACTTGTCATTGATGCAGAGTTATCTGACATTGAAACTATAGGGAGCTTGATATTTACACAAGTCAAACATGTCGAACAGTCTAGTGGGACAAAGAAGAAGAAAAATAAGGATGAAGTCTAGGACATAGAGAAACATGAAGAGAAAAATTATGGAGATAACAGGTCTGGATCGCTAGGAGGAGGAGATGAAGAAGAAGGACAAGGAGGAGAAGATGAAGGAGAAGAAGATCAAGGAGGAGGAAAAGCTAGACCATCTAAAGATCCCTCTGTTGGGATAGTGACACCACAGAAGAGGAAATTTTATCTGAAGAAACCCTTAAAAAGGAATAAAACAAGCGCCAATAAGCCACAGTTGGAAGCCACTCTCACTGATGATGACATTAATCTATTCCACGGAGCTATGGAGGATGTCTCTAAAGACATGTTGTGGACATACGAAGAGAAGCAGGTGGAGTTATATGGAAGGATTGAGAGGGAGTTGAAGGAAGTGCAACAGGTTGTTCAGTTGCTCTACGCAGTGCCTACTATGTTGTCTGTGCCTTCCTCATCACATACCATATAATTGGGGGAAAAACCATCCCAGTTAAGAAGGCTTGCATATGAAATAGAAGCCCAGTTCCAGAGAGCTCAGGAAGAGAAGGAGAAGAATATAGAATACTTGTGAAAGGATAAAGATGGAGTCCTAGTACAGTTACGAGCATCACAAGATAGTTTAGCTACCTATGAAAGTGAGAAAGCAGAGTTTCGGGTGAAGATTCAAGAGGAAAAGAGAGCTGGTGAAGCCCAACTACACAAGGAAAAAGAGTAGTTGGTCGAAGAGCAGGCCATGGTCAAAGATTCAGTAAGTAAATCATGTCACTCTATGTCAGGCTTGGTATAGGAGGAGGAGGATCTCGTTGAAGCTCAAGCAATGAAGATCACAGAGACCCTTCAGTAGTTTCAGGCTAGGATAGCTGAACTAGATTCCCAAATAGTATCGAGCACCCCGAAGGGTGACCAGAGGGAGGAGTCCACCAAAAACACAGTAGCAAGTATAAGAGCCCTTTCCTTGGTATGTAAACAACTAAGTGACAGTAGCGCCCAGATCTATGAATGCCTCACCAAGAATCTAGAGTCAAAGAAGCTAGAGGTTCTGTTACAAGAGGTGCAACAACATGCATTTTCATTGTAGGCACAGATGAAGATTCTCATAGCCATGGAAAGGATGAAGAGATCCTAGGAGCAATGCACAATACAAAAGAAGATCACTTCCCTCGAGGGAAATATTATGGAAGTAACATAGAAATTACAACCTATGCAAGACGAATCTTTCATGGTGTTTGAGGAGATCGATATCTAGGGATCCCAACTAGATCAAGTAGTTTTAGTAGTAGAACAACACCTGGAAGGGCATGTTACAAAGTAGACATTCCAGGATTTCGTTGAGAAGGAGGCTCAGGTGAGACAGCAAGCCAAGGCAACTTGAGTTAAGCTTGAGGCTTTTGAAGCAGCATTGTCTAGACCTGAAGGACTCAATATGAGTCAAAGGTGAGTGTTAGGGTCCTGTTGGCCCTTTACCAAGTTTTGGGAAAAATTTGGTCAGTTTTGGCCCACTTTTGGACTTTGACACATTGGTCAAAGAAGGAGTGCCCAGACGGAGTTGAGATCACAGATCTCACCTATTTTGTGGGCTATGTGGACCCAATAAGGGTTCCTCTATGGTTTTGTAACGAGTTTATGGGTTTTTGGCCCATGGGTTTTCCCCATGTCTAGGCCTTATTGTAAGGGTTTGTAAAGCATGAATAAAGGGGAATGTATTGTAGAAATGGGGAAGTGAATGTAGTTTTGTGTGGAACAATAGCTTTGTGCACAGAGTGTATGTGATCGAGGATTTGTGCTCGAATATGATTTTGTATAAGGTGCTAAGTGTTGCGGTAGAGATTGTGGCTCTATGCATTTGACCTATTTTTGAAAGGAAAGGAAGGGGGATATAGGGCTTAGTGCACAGATATCCTGTCTTGTGAGAATTTCAACTTTGTGGCTTAGTGCACTAGAATGACTGGATGTAAGACCTTGGTGAATAATAAAGAGGCGTATCTATTTGTGGACATAACCCCACTCTAGGGTGAACCATGTACATCTGGTGTCTCATGGTTTGCTTTGTGCAGTGTCTTTATGTTATGCATTTCTTAGTGCTTATATTATGATGTGTAATGAATATATATGTTGTTTCTTAAATACTTTTCTTATGTTAAAGAGTAAATGAATGCTAGATCTAACTCGTGGTGCTAAGTTCTAAGTGCTAAGTGCTTAGGATATATAATCACTTGTTTTTACTGCGCTAGATATGTCTTTGATTATGATATGTGATGTTAATGGGGTTAATAAACTAATGAACATCACTTCCTAAGAGTTAACAAAATATGCTGTGAAGTGCCATTATCATAGAATCATGTCCCAGCCTGTTTAGAGACACCTGTGGCCTATAACCCCCCCTTCTTCTACCTCGGGTGAGACTTCACCTACTTCGCAGGTGTGGTCGAAAGGGCCGATAGTCGAGGTTTTGTTCATGCATTGTGAAGCATTTAACCCTAGGTCTGCACCTATGCCAACCCCTGGAAATGATACTCATCACCAATGAGTCGTACAAAAAGAGAGGAAAAATTCCAGGTGAGAAGAGTGCTCAATCCCTAACTATCACTCCAAAGAGTACAACATATCATAGTAGTGTTCCAATGGGCCACCAAATTAATAAAGTAACCCATAGTTCTTCAAGCACAGGAGGAGATAAGAACCCTCCTTTGGGAAAAATTTAAAGTTCCCAAAAGCTTCCCTTGAGGAATAAAAGAAAAACTATTATGCAAGAAGAGGAGGGACCTCGAGGTGAAAGCGACATTCACGACCTCTCCCTCGACGATATGGAACTTGAGATAAACATTGAAAAGGTGTTCTCAAATTTTGATCATCCAGAAAACATGGCTCACTGGAATCCTATGATGGAAATAATTTAGAGCAAGACCTTCGATGAGGAAGATTCTTTTGTATTTAAGAGCTTTTTTTTTTACAGTGAGTCCAAAAATTTAATTATTGAGAAAAAATATATAAATAATAAAAAGGGGAAATCTCATTCATCGATCAACCTATGGAACATGCGGCCTTCCCAAATTTCCCAAATTCAAAAAGAAACCAAAGATTCTCTAGATAATTATATTGGAGGCCTTGAAGTAGATAATGTCAGGTTAAAGGAAAGAATCAAAGAATTGGAGGAAGCTTCAATGCCTCTTCCAGTACTTTCTAGTATTTTAGCAATGATCGATCCTACCACACCTGCAGAAAAATTGAAACGATTGACAAGCCTTCTCACATTAGTTAGGGGTTAGGTGGAGAAGAACTTTAAGAAAAGAATGGAATTAATTACATGGGCTTGGGAGATTTCAAATAGCATGGTCTCTTTGGAATGAGGACATATGCCTTCCATGAATATTTACAGAAAGATTTGAAAAACAAAGAAGGTTTTTGCCTCGACGCGGTTGTACCCTTTGGTTTTAAAGTTACCAATATGACAAATTTGAGAATAAGAGAGGAGGATCTCCCTTCTCTAAATCGGATAAAACAACCAAACACATGTTGGAAGGAAAAGGTAAAGAACTTGAATATTATTGTCCAATCATGCAGTGAGGCCATAACTAGGAGAGAAGAATTATTCAAAAGGATGACTAAGATAAACCTAGCAGGGAGCACCAATGAGGTCCAAGACCCCAAATTGATTCTCAACTAGTTTTTCTTAACCAAGAAAGTCTTTGATGAACAAGTTGAGATATTTAAAGGGTTATCATTTGATAAATTCTATGGCATTCTTGAGTATAGTGAAGATGACGTGGAAAACTGGCTAGTCGACTATTCAATGAAAAATCAAGATATTGAAGAAGCTTTGTAGAATATCTCTAATGATATAAGGTATTTGGAAGGAAATCTCTTCAATATAAAAATCCAACATGAAATAAATGTGGCATCAATGAGAAGCTACATCGAGGAGTGGTTTAAAATGGTTGTCGACAAACTTACCAATGAAGGGCAAAGGGTAGTTGAGATGGTTCATGTAACCGTCGATGAAAGTTATAAAAGGGAATCAATGAGCAAGTATAAAGCATGAGATACCATCATAGTAAGTTCATCCTAATCACATATTTTTGTCTTTATCAATTTATTTATCCAGTTACTCCACCTCTTTAAATAGAAAGGTTTAACCGAAGACTGATAATTAGATTTTTCTTCTTACTAGGTATTTTTGTCTTTTTCTGCCCACTTTATTATTTCTACAAAATTAATTCTTATATATATTTGATTTATGGTCCACGGGAGCCCCAATCCCAGTCACTATGAAAAACGCATTTAAATTTCAGAGAATATGTA
Organism: Picea abies; assembly: GCA_900067695.1. Taxonomy (NCBI): domain Eukaryota; kingdom Viridiplantae; phylum Streptophyta; class Pinopsida; order Pinales; family Pinaceae; genus Picea; species Picea abies. The sequence continues at coordinate 9,860 of CBVK0104031829.1, forward strand.
TTGGACTATATATTTTTTAGAAATTCCAAGAGAGTTATTTTGGGAACAATCTCAATTGTACTTTGTAACCAAGTTTTTCTAAATACAAATTATTTGAGGTTGATCTATTGTTATATTTCCTTGATTTGCCCAAGTATCACTTTTTTAAAGTTATGTTATGCATGCAGATCATTTTCTTTTTCTCTTTTATGTGATCAGAAATCTTTAGCCCTATTATGATGGATGTGAGGAAATTTTGTTTATTTTCCTTTAAATGTATGAAAGTGTGTGGTTCATGGTCCACTCTCCAAAAATTTCTCTAAAAAGAAAATAAAAAACATTTTCCATTTTTATTATATATATATATATATACTTTCCTTCGACGGACTTCTATAAAAGTCCCACATTCTAAAAAATCTCAAACAAAGGAGTACCACCTCTATAAAAACACAGGGGGATTTATATCCTCGTGAGGTTTTTGTTTCAGTCCAAACAAATTCAAGCATCAATAGGCCCATACATTGTCATTCCGTTGACTGGAAAACCATTTGTTGGAGTATCTCTAGCACCACAGTTTTTCTCAATGAGGCTTAGTGCAATTTATGAACAAGAGGTCAATTTTCAAGATCATTGAGTCGGGAAATTGTGGGTAGTGCTTATTACATATTTTTATAAATTTAACACCTTGTTAGGCTAGGCATGGCATGGAACATGTAGGAAAGGCAAGGCATGTAAAGGAATAACATGGAAATGCAAGGAAAGGAATTTCATGGAAAAGAAAGACATGGAATGACATGGTAAGGCAAGGAATGACATATCATGGCATGGAATGACATGGGAAGGCAAGGATTGGCATATCATGGCATGGAATGACATGGAAAGGCAAGGAATGGCATATCATGGCATGGAATGACATGGCAAGGCAAGGAATGGCATATCATGGCATGGAAAGTGAAGGAAAGAAAAGTCATGGCAAGGCAACACAAAGAATGGCATGGTTTGGCATGGAAAGTGAAGGCAAGGAAAGGTGTGGCAAGGCAACGCATGGAATGGCATGGAAAGGCATGAAATGACAAGGAAAGGCATGGAAAGGAAAGGAAAAGCATGTCATGGTAAAGAAATGAAATACAAGGAATGGCATGGCAAGGCAAGGCAAGGAACTACATAGAAAGGAACGACATGGAAAGGAATGGAAAGGTAAGGAATGACATGGAAAGGAAATGCATGCAATGGCATGGAATGACATCGTAAGGTGTGGAATGGATTGGAAAGGTAAGGCACAACATGGAATGGCATGGCATGAAAAATCAAGGAAAGGAAAGGCATGGCATGGAAAGTGAAGGAAAGGAAAGGCATGAAAAGGTAAGGAATGGAATGGAATGGAAAGGCTTGACATGGATTGGAAAGGAAAGGCATGAAAAGGTAAGGAATGTAATGGAATGGAAAGGCCTAACATGGATTGGAAAGGAAATGCAAGGTAAAGCATGGCATGGCATGGCATGACATGGCATGGAAAGGAAAGGAATGACACAAAAAGGAAAGGAAATAGAAGGCATGGAATTACATTTGATGGAAAGGCAAGGTAAGGCATGGCATGGCATGGAACATGAAGGTAAGGAAAGGCATGACAAGGAAAGGCATGGCATGTTATGGAAAGGCATGGCATGGTATGGAAAGACATGACATGGTATGGAAAGTCATGGCATGGAAAGAAAAGGTATGCAAAGGAAAGACATGGAAAGGCAAGGCATGAAATTGCATGGCATGGCAAGGCAAGGAAAGACATGGAAAGTGTTAGCGTCAGAAGTCACTCTTGGATTGCTTGCAGGAGCAGAGCCCGATGCCCATCAGTTTTATGTCATGATTTGTTTAATGGGGTGATCGGATGGGTAAAGACTAAAGAAAATATAGCTTTAACTCAAGAAACCAGGCCTGGTATGTAGAAAGAAAGGGAGGTCTTTGTCAGGTTGCTAAATTGAAGCTTTTAAGTGTCCTGAATCACTAAATTGTCAAACCAGGGTTGGTAAACTTCGAGCTGATACACAGTATGTGCAGGAAAGCGTCTAGTCTTTATTTGAATGCTATCCTAAAAATAAAGCATGCACCTATCCTGAAAACTTGAATTCTAATGACTAACTTGAAACTAAGCATTTCCTATCTAAATCATAAACAGAAGAAAAACAGTCTTGTACCCAA
>CBVK0104031847.1:0-11239 GCA_900067695.1 Picea abies
ATAACGCCGCAAATAAAACGTCGAAATTTTTACAATATGTATTAGTGTGTTAAGTTAAGGATTAATTTTATGGCTGAGCTTGGCGTCATGAAACAAGCATAAAAATTAAGGCATGCTTTGTGTGTTGGTGGTGTGTATTAACAATTAAGCAACCAAAAGTAATTTTCTAAAAAGAACATTTTTGAAAAAGAAAATACCGAAATTTAAATTCTAAATATACAAGTGAAATGTTCAAGGTACTAAGGGTTGAATTTTCCTTTAATTAAATAGAAATAAATTGCATGTAAATTTAGGAATTTCAAATAGCAAATTCATTTTCAAAAGATGAAATCATATTCTCACAAAAAATCCCTACTGGCAAGCAAAAATTTAGGTCTTGAGTGGCCTTTTTCTTTTAACTAAGAGTTTTTTATGTAAATATAAATTACACTTAAGTTTTGTAACACCAAAAATAGGAAAGCCTATGGGTGTAATGAACAATAAGAAACTTAAGCAATACAACCAAGTTCCTATGCCCTAACCTATATAATTTTTTCTTTTCTTTTCATAATTAAATGGTATGAAATGAAAAATAAAAATAAAACTACAGGCATGAACTTCCACTAAAGATCAAATCTACAACCTTTTTGAAGAGGTAAACAATGAGCCAAACCCCTCAAAATCCACTTAAAGGAAAGGTACTAAAACCCCAAAGGGGGTTTGTTCCTCAATCCCTTGGGTTTTAGATTTTTTTTAAGATAATTAAAAAATTGAAAATGAAATGGGCATCTATAGGCCCTAAACAGAAGCTTAAACAACCTAAGAAAGCATGATAGAGAAAAAAATATTAGAAATTTTTCCCTTGCAGAAAAGTACTTGAGTAAGTGCATTAACCATTGTAGGAATTGGGGTTGATAAGTGCATTGAAAAACACTATAACTAGGCCTATTAAGTGCATCGACCAATTCTCCTTTTGATCACCTTTAGTATGTTTTTCCTTGGGGCTTGATCTGCACTTGTGGTCTCAAATCTGCGAGACTCATGAGTGATTTCTGAATCTTGTAACCTACAAACACAAATAGAAGGCTACATGAAGTTATTAAACCTAAAAAAAAACATGAAAAGAAATAAAAATAGAGAAATGAAACCCTTTACCACACACCCACAACCAAGGATCATGACATTGTCTCAGATCCCTAGTGGAGTCTCCATTCTATTCATGCCAATATATGGCAAGGGTGAGTAGATTTGCAAAATTTTTGGTTGCTACAAAGATATAGAAAAATGGGATTAGAAAACTAAAACCCTATATTTCCATGAAGAAATATATCCTAATATCCCTACAATTCAATGAAAATAGAAGACATACAATACAGAAATAAACACGAACAACAATAAAATCAAAGAATTCACTACCCAAATGGAAAGATCTTACATGAAACACATGTGGAGAAATCTCTAAATACTCTAATCCTCTAGTGGCCTCTCCTTGGTAGGGTTTTTTGCTTCTCCTCTTCTAGTTGTATATAGTTACTATAGTGATGGCTTCCTTTAGAAATTAGGGTTTCAAATGAGAAAGGGGAAAACTAGGGAAAATTCTACAAAGTGGAATATGAGATCAAAACATGAGATGAGGGAGTGAAAATGAGGGAGATTATGAAATGAGGTGAGACCCCATTGGAAAAATATGATATTTTCTCTTATTTTTTTCTCTTTTGAAATTAAAATTAGGAGGGGGCGTCATAAAAATGGTTTATGACTTCATTAATTAAAATTAACTTTAAAAAGGGTTTTTTAAAGCTAATTAATGGAATTATTATGTGGAAGTGGGGGTTCTTATGGCCTTTTCAGTGAAATTATCTTTAGGAAAGGGGGTCCTAAAGTTAATTCAAGGGGATATGGTGTAAATTACATGAAACCCACACTATAGTTGGAGTATTTCATTACACCATAGTCTATGATAACAAATAGTCTATGGTGTCCTGAAGTTAATTTACACAAAAAAAGGGGGTCCTAAGGTTAATTCAAGGGGATATGGTGTAAATTACATGAAACCCACACTATTCTATGAATTGAAGAAACAATTGGAGTCCCCTCATAACACTTAAAATTGTCAGCTAAACTCAAGAACAATACAGCCTAGGAAAGGTCACTTGTATATCTGCTTCGCTAACCACATTTTCTATTTCAGCCAATTATGACATACATATGCATTTAAACTTCCTCTAATTTGAATATAATGAGTTATTTGTACGAGCCTCAATTTATTTTATTTTTTTCCCTACAATTGATTGTTGAGAAATATAAGTTTGAACTATAAATACTAGCTAAATTAAAATCCCTAATATGATGGCATGTGCCTTAGGTTAGGATCAATATCACCATCCTTAAAACTATTTTTCATTTCAAATTACTAGAAAATTAGTTTTTTATGTGTTTTAATGTGATTTTCTAGCTAAACCATGCATGCCCTATTTTTGTGTTGCGCTAACATGCAAGGATCTCCATTGGGATACTAAAGGGTATGATGGGAAAAAGGAAGGTGAATAGGTGAGATCGATTGTAGGGAAATTTAAGAATCAAATGGATTTTTTAAAGGAGACAACACCAACAAGTTAATAGACTCCCACAAATGCAGAGTCATCAACTAGAATGGAAAAAAATCTACCAAAGGAAAGAAACTAGTCATGGAAGCCTAGGCTGCTAGAGATGATAAATTTCCCATTTATGCAGGCTCCTTATACCCTACTAGGTTTGATGGAGCCCACAAATACAATGAAATTTTTCATATAATAGAAGAGGAATGGCTTAGGTATGATGAGGACTTGGATAAAAGAGAAGAGAAAAGAGTTCTTTATAGAATAAAGTTTAAAAGAATACTTAAAACAATATGGAACAACTAGATCTCCAGTGATTCCATATAAAGAAGTGATCATGTACCTAATTCAACATACAAAGGTCAACACAAGAATAATTTTGAATGATCAAGGAAGGTGTGTTGGATCATTCACATGAGATAATTTTGAATCCTAATATAAATTATCAAAATTTGAAATTTAATTCACCAATGAGTGGCTGGATTTTTTTTTATGTATGAACATAACTGCTACAACATCATGGTTAGGTGGTATGAATACATGAGAAATTTTAGAGCCTTAAGTAGTATATATTTCCCCACCATACACCTTAGGTCAAGATTCACATGGGAAACCCAGTTGATCGGAAAAATCTATGCTGAAAAAATATTCGACTCATGTGAAGATAGGTTGGGTACCAATTATGTATGAAATCATTGAAGGAGGAAAAATTTTCTACTTCGTTACTATTCTTTCTAACTCGCTTCTTGAATCAATTGGAAAATCCCAATTGGATGTTTTTTTAGGAACCGCATACTTTTACATGTCCTCTTACCTATTAGATGTGATTTGTTCTTCTTACACATTCATGGGGTTAGGTTTGTATTGGTCCCCAAAGTAGCCTCATGTTCATGTTTATTGCAGATATTTATCGAAGAACATGAATCTATTTTAGTATCTACTTATTTGAAATCATTTATTGCATACCTTGCCCAAGAACATCTCTAGAAGCTATAGAGGTGTTGAAAAACATTGAATATTGGTACTTGGATGAACATTCTACCTATATAAAGACTTATGATGCCACACAAACACCTTATACACTTATTCACTATGTGCCAAATAGATTGATCATTCAAGAGATAGAGTGTCAAACAACTCTACATGGTTTCGTAATTGCATGCCTAATCAAACATCGAAAGGAGATATGCCCAACCTATCCACTATATATAAGCATGTACATGTTAACATATTCCACTTGGGTTAGGATGGAAGGAGCAGGAATTGAGGCATATCATTTCAATTTAAAAAGATTTCAAATGCATGATCCCCTAGGGATTTTTGCAAAACACATATTAGAGACAAGGATATATTTTTCTTACTAGCATCAATATAATGAATTTGAGAAAACTTACATAAGAGCATTGAATTATGTAGAGGTTTTAAATAATTTGTAATTCGTTGTCAATGAGAAAGAAAGAAAACGGAAGGAGTTGCAAGGGATTTTGCGAAAAGGAAATATGTTTAATAAAAAAATACAAGGATGAGAAAAGAGAATATTGTAGGCATTAGAGAATGCCAAAGCAGAATTTGAGGCCAAAATAAGAAGAGAAGAATAGAAAAAGGCTACCAAGAAAGAAGAATTGGCAAAGAAAAAAGAAGTGAATGGTAAAGCTAGAGTTAAATTGGTAGTAAAGAAAGAATAAATGGAGAGGAAATCCAAAAATGATGAAAATTATAAGGAATCAACAAAGAAATAAGATAAGGAAAAAGCATATGAGAAAAGAAAAATTGAAGAAGAAAATTTTGAATAATGTTGAAGTAGAAAAAAACATACAAGAAGGAAATGAGATGCCATAGTAAATTAATAAATATAACATAGGGAAACAAGATTCTTCACATATGGAATAATATTTCACCACTAAAACTGTTTCTAGTACTTTTGGGTCCAGGCATTGTTGTAGGATATGATGACCTTATTCCAACCCTAGTAGATGAAGTTGTTTAATTGGAATTGTTTTCACTCGATAGATAGAGGATGTAAGTAATAAAGAAAAAGAACAAAAGAATAAAAATCAACCTAGATTCTAAAGCAATACTCACCACTCAAACTATGGTGATGGACACAAGAAAGTTGAGTTTAACTTCCTTTGCCTCCACTATATTATCCATTGCTTAAGAAAATGTACATAAATTTGTAGATGTGCAAAAGAAGATGAAGGAGTTTGGAAGAAAATTCAAGTCAATTACTATGAATATAAGTTGTGAGGTTTTGAAAATCCTTTTAATTGAGGTATCCAAATAATCAAGGAATTCATCTTGTCAATTAGTCTCTCTTAGTAGAAATCTAGGGATTTTTGTTGTTAGTTGTGAAGTTTTGAAAGGCCTATAATCGAGCAAGTATCAAGATACAAATTTTATTGATTATGATTTTAGAATACAAGGTGAATTGAATAATGTCCATATAGAGTTCTATGACAAAGATAAACATGTGTAAACCCATGGTCAAGATATTTTTGGTGACATGATTCATATTCAAGCATGGGAGCTTGCTTATAAGCAAGTTAAATTACAATTTGAAAAAGTTAAAAACCAATAGTCCTCCCTAGAGGAAATTCCCATAGGAATTACTATTTTCAGCCTTGAATCATTTGAGGAGATGGATTTTGGCCTAAGATATTGGAAACAAGAAACCCATAATGCTCTCAAGGGAGTTACCCATGAGGTGATAGGTGTTGTTTTGTTATGGTAGGGGATATAAATATGGCAAACAATTTACATTTACCATCATTTGGGCCAAAGGAAATTTATTTCCATGGGGGTAGATATCTAAGGACACAAAAGATTATACTAGATCAAGCAGAAAACATATAAACTCCCTATCTAAATTTAATGAATTAACCATTAAAAGGTTTTTTGAATATCCTAACAGGGAAATGACATTAATTAAATCTTTATTTCCTAATATGGAGAAGTTTGAAATTACATCCCTATAAGGATCCTTTCAAACAACATCATTTCCACCATGGAGATTAATTGAATCAAACTTTTGAGGCATGAAATGCATATATAAGGAAAAGCATAAAACAAAAGGGTCAATCTTTCTCAAGCAACATGGGTTAGTCTTCTAGAGAAGGATGTTTTTCCATAGACAATGTAACATACCCAACCTCCTAGTTGGTATACAATGCTATAATACCAATATGTCACTTACCCATCCTCCTTGTCGGGATACAATGCTCTGATACCAAAATATAATGTACCCAACCTCCTAGCTAGGATACAATGCTCTGATACCAATATTTCACATACCCAGCCTCCTAGCTAGGATACCGAGCTCTAATACCAAGAAGTATCATACCTAGCCTATTGTTGAGCAATGCCACTCCAAAAATATAGTGCACAGATTCTACACTATAAATTTGATCTGTGCAGAAACATGTGAGGTAATTTTCATGATCTCATGTTGGATCGTGCCACACAAAATTTTCCTCTTCAGGCACTAGATATAAAAAAAAAATTAACATATAATACAACTATGTCCATGATCATTCTGAACACACAAATATACTGCGTAGTAACCACTATGAACACATGATTATTTTTGCATGTGCAACCACTCTGGTGCCACACGTAGATTCAATTATCTTTGTGTGCACAAACTACTTTCCCGTGTGCACAATGATTCCTGCCTCATGCACGTATGGAGTATTTCCCTATGCACACGACAATTCTAGCCTTTCCTTGGAAACTCGTGACCATTTTTACATAGTTAACTAATAGGAAACTCAATAATTGTCATAATATACATGTGTGACAACAAACATTGAATAACAACATCATGCTTTACATGTGCATACAGAATTATGCAGAATAATGACAATTGATCATATGCAACATCACACAGGAAATAAACCCATATCAAGCATAGCTAAATAAGAACACAATAAATTAGAAAAGAATGTAAAGGACACTTATATTTTATAAAGAGTCACCAACTACACATAGAGTTTAGACGTTCCTCCCAGCCATAGACTTTGTTTCTCATAACTTTCAACAACATGTCACCCCCGAATTGGGGCTTAAAATACACCAGGGAAAAAGGATTCCTAATGCTAGGCTAAGGTATGATAATCAACATAATTTTTCAGTCCAAGGTTCCCACTGTTGCAACTAGTCTACAGCCTCTCATTCCCCACATGATTGTCCCACCCAAGGAGCCCCTTATCTACTCAATAGTCCCTCAACTGCCCCACTTCCCTTCCAGGGCTTCAACAACAGGCCATACAAGAAGTCTCATATCCCTGTAAGTAATTCCTAACTCACCAAGGAACAATTCTCGACAAATCTCTCACCTAGAGAGAATGCTCACGGGCCTAACAACCCGCCTCTTTGACAACAAATACATCACTTGTATAGAATACTCACAAGCCTAAAAACCCACCTCTTTGACAACATATCTCTCACTTGGATAGAATGCTCATGGGCCTGACAACTTGCCTCTTTGACAAAAAATCTCGTGTCTAGAGAGAATGCTCATGGGCCTGACAACCCGCCTCTTCGACAAAAAAATGGTCTAGTCACAATATGGAAAACCCCTTTCCAATATTTTCTTTGCAGATAAGGTAATGTTTTTTATACCCCTTCAGATGGTCCAACCCCTCAAACCTATGAAAAATGAATGAATTCCCCAAAATACACTAAGGTTCAACCATATATTTGCATGGTCATAATTGGATACTTGTCACCTTTAGAATTAGCTTTATCCACTTGGTGACTCGTTCCCATCCCTCAAGAACTTAGGATAAATAAATATCCATAAATTATACTTTTCAAAAATATTAATAAAATATTCCCTTGGACTTAAGCCCCCCTTTTTCCCTTTTCGTTGGAGTTTATCCCCCTGTCTCTTTTTGTCTAATTGGTTTTTGTGCAACAATGTGATTTTATTAATAATTTGAGTGTGATTACATTTTACAAGGATAGGCACACTGACTTTTTTGCATCCCATCTCACCAGCCCAATAACCACATAGGCTCTTCAGCCTCCAATATATATATATATAACTCGATTTGATAGCCACTTCAAGGTAATCCTCGTGTACTTACTCTGGTGCACACAACACTATGAAATGTGCACACCCTTCCCTTGATGTGCAATCCACATGCACTTACTCAGGTGCACACAAAATTGTGAAATGTGCGCTCTCTTTCTTTGGAAACAAATCCTCACACAATACTCAGGTGCACACAAAATTGAACCAAAACTTGGTGTCAATGGATCACCAACCTATATGTACATTTACATTTTCATTTACAATTAGGGTTTGGATTAGGGGTATTACAGTCCCTGTCCTCAAACTCTTAAATTTTTTAGACGTTTACTGGGTTTAATGAGGTATTATCACAAGTTTGCTCAAAATGATGGACAAATCACAACCCCCCCTCATTGCTCTCCTTAAAAATAATTCTTTCAGCTGGAATCCAACAACATATCGATCCTTTTGCACCTTGAAAGAGGCTATGTGCATGAGTCTTGTTCTAGTACTTCCTGACTTCATGTTGTGGCCACAACAACCCCCATAATTTTTTGAAATTATTATGGGTCCCTTCATATGAATTTTGTTAATATCATCTTGATTTGTTTTCGATTCTCTATTTCTAGATATTTTTATGTCTAGTTTGTCCTTTTGACATTCTCATTATCTTCTTCGATATATTTTCTTTGATATGATTTGTTTGGTTTGGTTTTCTTATATAGTCATGTAAATATTGTATTATTTAGGTGATTGGTTTGGATTTCATTGAACATTACTAAATCACAACAACTTGGTTAATTATTTTTTTTAACAAAAATGGTTGAGAATTTATATTAAAAAAGAGATTTGTGTTGTCGCACATTACAAAAAATAGAGTTTTGGGTTCTTTGGACTATGCATGGAAATCTATCTGACTAATGCATTCTAATTGAACTAGTGAAACTGGTCCAGTAGGAGCTACAAATTTTACATGTAAAAATGGCTACATATGAGGACAAAATTAACAAAAAATTACAGGCCATCAAAAAACTTGTCTAAAGGTTGTGAGAAGCTTCTACATCATCCTAGAAAATTACTAGATTTTCTTCTGTTTGATGTTTTCCTTCTCCTGGGTTGGACCGTGTTGGATCCATTGGTGGAGCAGGACGTACCAAAGGATGGTCATTACTTTCTATAGAGTGAAAAGTTGAGGGGAGCATTGTGTCAGTTGATTCATTGGAATTTGTTGGATGTTGAGGGTAGTCGAGTGGATTTCCCATATGATGAGTGAGTTCTCCAATATGTATGGTGTTCCTATTGATCCCATGCAAAGCTACTACAAGATATTGATTATTCCTGAATTATTGTTGATGTAGTTGGCCTTGCAAATTGGTGATATCGCTCTGAAGCTCCTAGTTTTCCCTTTGAAATTCCCTGAGACATGAATCTATTATTTCTTTTTCATGCCTAAAATCCATTCGCAAATATCAAAATTGATCTCTAAGTTCCTCATAGACACAGGATGGGCAGGTGCAGGGTTCTTTGGATCTTCAGCACATGATGGTGAGAGGGAGAGAAAGCACAATTTCTTGGATTTCATTGGAGAATTGCAGATATGTTCTTGGAGGGGAGAAAATTCTTTGTCATAATTGAGGGAAGGATAAATCCTACACACACTTGAGAGTACAAGAGATATGGATTACCCATGAGCTGACAATATCGTTCATAGTGGAGAGAAAAGAAGATGACACCATGGTTGCTAGGAAGGGCGTCAAAGGGTACAAAGGAACATCCAAGAACTTACGCTAGTGATAGGAAATAGGGGAATATGGCACAGGGGAGAGCGGGGAAGGAATGTGGTCATGGGGACAGAGCCACATGACGAGGGGAAAGGACCAGGTGGCGGGGGGAGGAGGGGAAGGAGGGGTCCAACGAGGAGAGAGGTTGGGTTGAAGGGAAGAAGGGGGAAGGGTAGGAGGGGTAAATGGGAGTTATGTAGAGAGTTATATCCAGGATAAAATAGGGAAACCATCTAAGATGGGGGGAGTTAGGGAAGCCACACATAGGTTTCAATTTGATTTATGAAAAGTTGTCTATGCTCCAAGCTCTTTGTTGATTTTTATAAGCGATCAACTTCGTGGTTCTAGGAACGAATGATGTGGAAGAAGTGGATCTTGGTGAATTTTCATTTCAAGGTTTTAGTTCAGGACTGAAGGCCATTGGGAACTTGGATGGAAGAATTTTTTTGGCCGAGGAGATCCTTTATTATTAGTTCGGATTCTCCGAGAACGATAAGGTTGTGAATGTTTCTTGAGTGTGCGATTTGGAGCCCCATGTAAACTGCAAGGCTTTACGCTTTATTGTTAGTGGTCTTCCCAAGCCCCCAAAAGTATTCCACTATCTTTTCTCCATCTGAATCAAAGATTATTCCCCCCGCGCCTGCCGCCCCCAACAACTTGGTTAATTATTGGAAATAGTTTTAATATGAATTCCTCACATTCACTTTGTTCTAAGACAAGATTACGCGGAATATTTTTATCATTCAATAATTAACATGTGATTCTAAAGTGTGGTTTAATTGGTTAATTTAAATTTTCCAACAATTGAATGGTTATTAATTATTTTGGAGTTAATTTCATCAAATTTGCATAATATCCTCAATTTCAAAACATAATGTCCAATTAAGTTATGTAGTTTTGATTTATGTAGAATATGTGATATCGATCAGATTTGATTTTATTTGGAGATATTGTAGTTTATATTTTAATATATTTTTGTTATGAATTTGATTTCTTTTTGTTATTGGCGTCTATTACAGATCTACAGTTCAACTATAGTCACCAAAATTTGCTCAAATGGAAAATTCGTATCTGTTTCAAGAGATGAATTTCCATCCTACAATGCGAGCAAACAGTGACGAATTTTCCCAAATGGATGAAACCCACTTCCAAAATTGGGTGATTTACCTTCCATGCTGACTATTTCCTCAGAAAATGAACAGATTGAGATAAATCTTATCGGATTCAAGAGAGATTTTTCAAAATTTTTGTGTTGTCAATTTTTAGGAGGTGAACTTCCATATTCAATCTCGGCGAAATGGTGAGTAATTTTAGGAAATGCTCGAAAAACCACTTCAAAAATTGATATATTTACTTAACCTCCATAGGATTTTCTTAGAAAGTGAATATATTGGGATAAATCATGACCTGGGTGAGTCAGACTAGATTTTGGATTAGTTTCAGGAGGTTAACTTAAAAATTATATTATGCGCAAACCAATATGAATATGGAAAAACGATTGAAAATCCACTTCAAAAACAAGGTCAAGTACCTTATCTAAGAGGTTTTTTTCCGAATACAAACAATTTTGGAGATATGATGTGTTATTTGGGAGGGTTTTGTCTAGATTTAGTTTACTGCAAATTCTGTAGCTGATTTTATTTTGAATTTTGTAGCTAATTGATAGGAAGTTTTGGTTGACTCAAGGAGGATTTTGACCTAAATGAAAAGGAATGTATAAAACTATGTTTATTCATGTGTATGGGGGTTCCTTGTTTCTATAATTTAGAGGCTCTAATAATTGTTGTAAAGGGGTTTTAGTTGTAGGTGAAGAGCAATACTCAGATCTGAGTTATTTGGGGGTTTTCTTTTCAAGATTCAATCTTTGT
>CBVK0104031854.1:0-15723 GCA_900067695.1 Picea abies
AAGTTCTCCGGAACTAGGAACATAAATTCTATTTTTATGCATAAGTAATCCATCTTCCTTCATCTCATACTCTTTAATTTTCTATTGCAACTTTTCATGTTATAAACCTTCTTTGGCTTGTAAGTAATGTCGATTTGTAACAACAACATCTAAAATTATGCTCTTCAAATCTGATTGTTGCATACTAATGGTTGTAGCATGCATGAGATGTATCCTTATGCTGAGTGCATCGACAAATTTAGCTTATTCTCCTTTGATATGATTGATGTCAAAGTCATACTTACTTAAAAATTATGGCCATCTTGTCTTCCTGGCATTCAAAGTTGGTTGCTCAAAAAGATATTTCAGACCATTATGGTTTGTTCTTAATTCAAATGACTTTCCCATGAGATAATGCATCCACATCTTCAATGCATGAACTATGGCATCAAGCTCCAAATCATGTGTGGCATAATTCCACTCATGTTCTTTGATATTTCTAGACTCGTAATTAATGACATGTCCATTTTGAGTGAGGACTCCACCAATTCCTTCCTTGCATGAATCTATTAAAATTAGTGCACTAGTAAGTAGTTATTTCAACAAATTAAAATTCTCTTCACACTTTGTTGTCCATTCAAATTTAATTCCCTTCTTTTGTAAAGAAGTTATGGGATGAACAATTTTAGAGAATCCTTCTATAACATCCTGTAGTATCCAACTAATCCCATGAAGGATATGACTTATGAAACATTCATGGGTGTTGTCCATCCTCTAATGGCTTCAATCTTTTATGAGTCCACTGCTATACCTTCCACTGAAATAATGTTCCCCAAATAATGGATCTCCTCTTGGTAAAAAGAACACTTGTCTAGCTTGGAATACAAATGATGTTCCCTTAGTACTTGCAACATGAACCTCAAGTGATGTTCAGACTCTTCCTCGGACTTGGAATAAATAAGTATGTCATCTAGGAACACAAGGAAAAAATTATCTGGATAATTGATGAATATGTAATTCATTAAGAACATAAATACAACTGGTGCATTGGTCAGTCCAAATGGAACCACTACAAATTCATAACGTTCATACATGGTTCTAAAGGTTGTCTTACTTATGTCTTGTTCCTTGATTCTTACCTGCTGGTATCATGATCTCAATTCTATCTTTGAAAATATGTTTTCTCCTCTTAGCTGATCAAGGAGGTTTTCAATTCTGGGTAGAGGGTAATTGTTCTTCAGAGTGTCTTTATTATACTATCTAAAGTCAATACACGACCTCAATGTTCCATCCTTCTTTTTGAAAAACATTACTAGTTCTCCCCAAGGTGAAACACTTGGGAGTATGTACCCTTTCTTCAACCATTATTCCAATTGCATTTGCAATTCTTTTAATTATGATGTACTCATTATATAAGGAGTTTTTGATATTGGGGAAACTCTTGGTACTAAATCAAGAGAGAAATATATCTCCCTTTTCGATGGAAATCCTGACATTTCTTGGAATATGTATTCAAACTCTTGCAATACCAAAAAATCTTCAAGTTTTGAAACTTTTTTCCTTTATGTCTCCTCCACATGAGTTGCATGCAATTGACATCCTTTTGTGAAACATATCTTCAGTTGTAAGGATGAAATCACCCTTATAGAAATGGGTCTTGGAATTCCTTTCAAAGTGCTCTATTTTCCTTTTTTATCAAGACATGTAAATGTCTGGTTATGACAATCTAGGATAGAATAATGATTTTCCAACCAATCCATTCCAATTAGGATATCATAATACCCCAATGGTATAATATTTAGTTCAGCATTAGTACTCACTCCATTAATACTTATTGGACAACCTTTTACAAACCCATTGTTCCTTCTTTTGGTTCCATTGGCTAGCTGAACCAAACTAGACTTTTCAAGCTTACTTTTATCCAAATGAAATATGTATACTATTTTAGGATCAATGTAACAATGTATCGATCCTGAATATTTTAAAATAGAAACATGATGGTTAATGATCTTACCTTCCACCTCAATCATATGGGATTGATGTTCTTCTTGTCAATCTTCTAAGGATGCATATATTCTTGAAATAATTCTACCCATGTCTTCTACTATTGTAGCCTCTTGGATGTTGTGCATGATATTCATTTTATCTTCTTTGTGAGGGAAATCCTTGTACATGTGATATTCTTTGCATCCAAACATTTGATTGGTGGTCTTCCCCTTTTTCCCAAGGATTCTTCCCGCTTGGATTCTTTCTCAGCAAACTAATCTTGTTGATTTTTAATAGGTTTATTTTATTTGAAAGGAGGTTTGAATCCCTTCCTTCTCTAATCATATTTCTCTTTCTTATTATCCTTCCAAGTTTTCTGCAAGGATTCCCTTCCCTTGCCTTACTTGTACGGGTACTTAGCCTTCTTAATGGTCTCTGTCAAAGTTTTGGGCTCATCATATTGAATCTTCTCTTTATAAAATGATGGAAGTCCACTCAAAAGCCTATGTATCTTCACATTCTCATCCTTGATAAACCCCACATACTTCAACAATCCCAAGAACTTCTTTTCATATTCTCACATGGTCATGCTTCCTAACCTGAAATCAAAGAACTCTTACATTGTGTTTTCATAGAAGTGATATGAAAGATACTCCTTCTAAAAATATCCCTTGAACTGCTTCCAAGTGATTTTGATCTCATTAATGTGTTCAAATTACTTCAATTGAAACCACCACATAACAAATTTTTCATGCAAATGGTATGTGAAAATTATGGCTTCTAGTTTAGATGAGTAGTCTTGCAACCAAAAGTACTTCTTGATTCCAATCAACCAGGATTCAATGTCATATTCCCTTTTTCTTTCACCATCAAAGGATGGTGGCCTAATCTTCCTCAGCTATCCTTGCAAGCTATTCAATTCATGTCTTCTTCATTGGTGCCTAACAACAAACACTTCTGGACCACTTATAGAGTCTTCATACACATAAAATTTCCTTGTTGAGTAAGGAGGTGAGTGATGTCTATGAGTTTTGCTAGCACTTATTGAATAACTAGTTCTTCTATAGTTATCTCTTCTTTCATGATGTCTTCCTTCTTCCTCCTGTCTTGAGTCTGATCCATTATTTTCTTACCTCTGCAACTGATTTAGGCTTTGAATTATTTGAGCATTTATTTTATTTTTTTCTCTCATCATCTTCTCATTATTTTATTTGTAACTCTGCACTTTTGTTCTCAAGATTCTCGCAATCTCTATTAATTTTTCTATATCCCTTCTGCTCATGTGCCCATTTGATTCTCTCTCACAACTGAAGTCTCCCTCTCTTTCCTCAATGTCCCAAATATGCATTCTTATCATGAAATGATATGTTTATATCCCCTAATTCTGCAAAATGTGCAAGCAACCATTTTTGTTAGAATTATGCATATTATAGAAATTTTATCAATTAATGATACATGTCCTTTTTTTTCTCAACTCATGAAGAATCATATAGTAATTCTATAAATTATAATAATTCTATATTATTATCCTCTAAATCATCTCTCCAATGGTTGTACTCATGCTTCATTCGGAGTTCTGAGCGGAAAGTTACAACATTCATAGGTTGTAACTTTCCACTCACTTATTGCTACAAATATCTCTTTATTAATTTATGAGCCATTTTAGTTCCCAATTAAAAATTATGGCTATATATATTTATTCTCCTCCTATATACCTTTCCAATGACTATTTGTTTTCTCAAATCCAAGTAATGAACTAAAAGTTATGGTCTGGAGAAGTTTAGACTATTTTTCCCATTTTATCCATGTATGCTACATGTGTCTTCTTTCTCTTTCTGCACATTTTTACATAACCAAATTCCAAATATGACTCCATGGTTGTTGTCTATGGTCCATAATATTTTCATAGATTGATTTTGTGCCCAAAACGGACTTCTGAGCAAGGAGTTATTCCCTCTAGAAGTAAATCAGTGCTGAAATTTTACCTTAACTGTTTCAATTGTAACTTTCTCATATCCTCTATTTTTGTGCCTAGAGTAACTCATTGTATAGATCTCTCTAATTTGTGTTACTTAATTTGTAGATACATAGTGTACCCTTTTATATTCTGTTCTCATGGGTTTTGGATTTCCTAAAACGCCATTTAGGGCCTCAAAATCACCCTGCAAGTTCATGACCTTCAAAAGCCTGAAAAAATCATAGAAATTTGACTTTTTTACTGCTATAACAACCCTTAAGTATGAGTCATCGATTTCAAATCAAGTGATATCTTATTTTTTTATTTTCCTAAACTTCCTAAACTGTCTACCCGACTATCGATCATCGACCATAGACCCTTTTACTTTGGAAATAGATTGCAACATATCTCTGAACCAATTGACCCGGCCATCAGCCATCGATCATTGTTGGTGTATAAATATGCTTAGTATATTACACTCATTTATATGTCAATACAAGATTAATTTTCAAAATATTTGTTACACTATATGTGCCGAAAATAGGTAACCTATCTATGTTTGTTGTATCTAGCTCAAGCAGGAAATAATTAATAACATAGCACTATGTTTCTAGAATATTCGAATGCTTCGCAAAACTTTAAACTTGGAAGAAAAAACTGATAACAAAACTCTCAAACAAACACTCAATTGAAAAGCCTCTTTCTTATATGAGAATTTTGTTCATTACAGGCTCATGAAATGAAGAGGTGAACTTAAGATATTGTTCCCTGTAGCAATTAAAACAGAAATCCGCAATCCACTTTATTCACTCTTAGATAGAAATCAATAATAGCTCTATTAAGCCCAATCAAACCTTCTTTAATATAGAAAACAGTCAATACTATTGAGAGACTTCATTATATGGAACATGAAGGTGAGAGATGAATTATTATGGTTCATTTAGCTACTAAAAACACCACAATTACAAACTCAAAACACTAACATTTTCTTTCTTAACAATCCCACGCATCAAAATCTTATCAATTAAATATTAATCTACAGAAATGGAAACAGAACTATCTACTCTATTTAATGTGTAACCATTTACTCACACTGATTCAAAATCAAATAACTCTGTGTTGAACTTAAAATGCATTTAAAATCATTTACAACACAAAAATATTAAATGTTCACACTCACACAATCACACAAAGACATGTATAGGGAGGTTTACCTTGGTTGGGGAAGTGGGCCCTTGCCGAACCAACAAGGTACCTCTAAAGAGATAAGAAACTAAAACGCTTTACTCATGCTCATGATTTTTCACAAAAGATCATTTGTATTCCATCAATTTATCGATTGAATCGTCAGTTCAACATTTCATTCAACAGGACAATATGTATCATTCTCTAATTGCTACTTGCTTCATTACTCATTAATTCCTATCATCTATACAACATCCCTTATAAAGAAGGTGATCCATTATTACCAATATCTAAATATAATTATCAAATGGTTTTTAAAATATTACAATTGGAAATTCATATCGAATCTCTAGGGATGGACTTCATCCTCATGACACGAAGTGCATGAGCGATGAAGTCTATTATGATCTCAAAACTACCTCAAGAGAGTTCTATCCAACTAACTTATTGAAATCTCCATCAGCATACTCGTTCAACATGTAAATCTTGTAGATAGGATTTTAGTACCATATGAACACAGTCACGACCATGGGTACCAGACGAGTGCAAAGGTAGTACCGAAACAGGTGCAAGACTGGTATCGGATGAGGCATTGAGATGGAGGTATCAGATATGGCACTGAGTTGGTGGTATCGTATGAGACATTGTGCTGATACCGGAATAAAAACTGAGCGAATAGTACTGGAAGAATTGTTGTGCTGGTACCGGAATAGGCGCTTGAACAGGTAGTATCGGAAGAAGCGTTGCGGAGTACCAGAATAGGTGGAACATCGGTACCGAATCAGGCAGGGTATCGGATGAAGCTGCTTAAGAGTCAAAGTGATTAGGAACATAAATAATCAATCATTTAATCAATTTTAATTAAGAAAATAAAAATAAAAATGTGTTTTAACATAAGTTACCTTTCTATGCACATGGACAAGGTCACAAAGTGGATTTGTGGAGGGAATGGTCAATTATATACACATAGCATAGGTAAAATAGGCTCAGATAGATGGTAATATAGGATTCTATAAGTGTCAAAATGGAGACTCGACATTTCCCCCATGCTAAAGCCATTACATGTCCTCATGCAACAACATCAAAACTAATACTCAAAATTGTTCAAAATTGAACCATTCCCCATCATTTCTCTGGTTGTAGGATGTTAAGACCAGAAGATTTTTTCCTAAGTTCCTTCTTAATCACCCTGGTGTATTGGATCAAACATAAAACTTCCTAAGTTCCTTCTTAATCACCCTGGTGTATTGGATCAAACATAAAACTTTGTTGAGTTTAGAAGAGACCTCTTCTTTTTCATATCCTATAACCTTAGGTTACATTCTTTTAATTGTGCATTCTTTTCCTTAATGTTTCTATCCAACACTTGGTACTCTATAACTTCTTGTTTATGCTTCTCATTTTGTTTTGTCAACTTCCCAATCTTCACCATCAATTGTTGTTTTCTTAGAGAATTGTCAGGATCAGATGTGGTTGTTTGTTCAATCACCTCCTCTCGGGCTTCCTTCTCCTTTCTTAGACCTCTCAAGGTTTTTGTCACCAACCCCTCGGTCTCACTAATCATAGCTCCATAGCCACTTTCTTTCTCTAGAGAATTTAGAATATCAATGGGATCTTCTAGAAGAGAAGGCACATGTGGAACTGTTGTCTGATTGGCCATGCTTATGGTGGTTCTTCGTATAGAAAGTGAGACTTCCTCATATTTGTTGATAGGGATGGAAGTCTCCTCAAACAACTTCCTCTTCTTCATTTTAATAGTAGTTATAGGCCTGGAAACTTGTTTATCTTGTGTCGATTTGATTTTCACCTCGGGTTCTAGAGTTTGCCTTAGCTGAACATTCCCTATTTCCACTCTGGAGGACTGAGGTGTAGGCTCTGAGATTTGTTTATTTTGAGCCTTCCTCATTTTAAGATTCGCCTTACTTCCACTTGTCATCTTAAGAGTTTCCTCCAACTCACTAATTGGTTCTTGAGGAGACACAATAATTTCTTTAGGGGTCTTTTCAAACTACTTAATCAATTCTTGAGGGAACTCAATAGTTGCCTCAAGGACATTATGTGAAACTTCTCGTTGACATGTCTTCTTCCTCTTTCACTTTTCACTTTGTGGCAATTGATATTTAGGACTCGAGGCTGGACTAGGAACTTTAAACTGGGAAATATTCTCCTTCTTAGATGTAGTGAGCTCTTCTAGGATTTGTTTTGCTGACACACCCTCCTTTTGACCCTTTTTCGTGCTCTGAATAGTTCATGGGTCTTTTCCAATTTGCTAGTTGGCTCTAGTGATAACTCAATGGTTTCTTCAGGAGCACTATCTGATCACTCACCTTGATCAGAGTCCTTCCTCTTCTATCTTTTAGATTTAGGAATCAAGGTTGGACTTATTTTCAGAGATTGGGAGGCTTTATTCTTTTTGGATGTAGTGGGCTCCTCCAAATCAGACTTATATTTCTCCAATTCATCAATAGGCTAGGATGAGTTAGGTGTAACAATGGATTCTTCACCCCCTAATTTCTTCCCTTTGTTTTTCTTTGCCTTTCTGTTGGACCCCTCACTATGTACTTATGTTTCCTATTCCTCTATATATTTGGACATTCCTTCCTGAGAAAAATTATGTTGGAGTAGTTTCTTCCAACTACTGCCTTGTTTCCTCAAGGCATGGAAAACCAAAAGTTTCATTAGGCCATGGTGATGGAGGATGGTTTCAGGTTTCTTGGAAGATGATTTCACTCCTCTCACCATTTTATTTAAACTCATCCATAGGAAGTGAAGAAGATCAATTTGTGTCCCTCCTTCAAAATGTGAAAAAAGTTTCAAATGGTATAGGATGGTTACTGCATAACTCCCCTCGCAGTTGAGAAATATCTGCAAAATAATGAGCATAGTCCAATATTCTTCTTTGATGTAGCTTAGAGGAATTCCCTTAGTCCAATCGGGGTCTTGATTTTCTAGCCTAAGAAATCTTTTACAAGGCTTCCTATCAACGATCACCCCCTTGAAGTATTTTTCTCCAAATGAAGGGAGGCATGTAGCCTTTGCTATGGTGGCCTCCGAAATTGTTAACTTCATATCTCCAAACTGAAACCTTTCTCCATCATATGTCTACACAAAATAAAGAGAGACTCCTTCGTGATAGCCTTTAAACTTCTCCAAAAATGGGACCCGGCTTGTTCAAATATTTCCCTGCAAGCTTGTCAATATTGTGGTGTTTCCCTGTATAACGGGAACACGGGATCATACCTATTGACCCACATGCTAGCTTAAAACAATTATTAAGACATATGAGACATGGAACAGAGGATCAAGGGTTGAGTACTGGATCAGCGCAAACCATGATGGAGTACCAAATCAGCACAGACTGTGATGGAGTACTAGAAGAGGATAAGTATGCAAAAGATACAAAGGAACAGGATCACAGTGTAAATGTAGGTGGTGTGATGGTCAAAAAGGTAAATAATGCTCATCTAGATGGCAAAGCCATCCAGAGGAGTGTTTATAAATTAAGATTCAGTTTACAACAGTCACATCCAGGGTAATGATGACAAGGTAAGACAAGTTGAATTCATGAATAACTTATAGACTCATATAAAAGTTGGTGTCATACCATGTTGATGAGAGTGTTGGATAATGATGACAAGAGATGTGGTCGTTATGACCAGAACTCACAAGTATAAAATCTTCTGATGTCATCGGAATCATAGTTTGACATGCATAAAAATGTGGCTTAACTCATTCGTGTGGCACGATGTTAGATTATGGAATTTTGACGTTTCTCTACCATATACGGAAGGAATGAAATTGATCCTATTAGAGATACAATTACCTCATACTCTCAGCATTTTAGGTATATAGGAATGATTTCTTCACAAGGAGATGTAGACGAGGACTTGCAGAAGTTTGTGGTAGGGAGTGCACCATAATTTGAGAGTAACCACATGTTTAATACATAATTAGTCTAATTCCTTAATAAAATGAAAAAATGTTGAGTTTATATGTCCTATTACTTGAACACTTAAATCGAACATCAAAAACTTTGAATATCGGATAAGGACTACCAACACCTTATTACCAATACTGGATCACCTTAGTACCGGATGAACACAGAGTTGTGCTCAGTATCGGAATAGCACAGACCTTCTCCTTTGGTACTGGATGAGAACAGAGATTCTCCTATAGTACTAGATGAACACAGAGTTTTTCCCAATACCAGATGAACGCAAACCTCCTCCCACAGTACCGGATGGACACAGAGATGTTTTCCAGTACCGGATGAGCACATAGGCAACCATTGTTTACAGTATCGAATGAATGCATATATGTTTTCCAGTACCGAATGAGCACAGAGGCAAAATTGTATTATGGTACTCAAGGAGAATTTGACAAGGTACCTAGTGGTAGTGCTCTGTAGAATGAAACTTTGTAGACTACACTTTGTAGAAGTAGATGGTGTTTTCTGATGCTATGGAAGAGGACCTGTGATTTAATTCTACTGAAAAACCATGTAGGTGAAATAAATACCAATAATTGATGCTGGAACTCTGAATTTGCAGTGGAAGTGTCAGAAAAATAAGGCAAAAGAATTCAATGACTGGGCTCCAAGATTTGTGACAAGAAGGTACTATGTAGCTAGATGACCACATGTTGATATTTAAAATCCTCCTCTTTTGGAACCAGGCTGATCACTGCTCCTATTGTGGATGACCACTTTGATATATCTAATAGAGTTTTTATATTTTCACCATATATCCATGTCTTTATAGGGAGAAATTATGTTTTATAGGAAATATACTTTTCCCAATTATATTATCCTCCTAGATTGGTATGTCCTTATTATTTTCTGGAACCTAGGTGAGCCTGGCTTTGATTAAGGAGGCTACACGTTTTATTATCTTCCAGATGTGGGACCCTTTTTATTCTCCTCTAATATTTTAATGCATCTTTTTCTACTTCCTTGGAAGTATTTTTCCACAATACTTTATTCCACCAATCAAGTTTACCTATTATTAATCTCCAAATTATGTTTTCCCCCATTTCCATATTCATGAGAGACAGGTATGTAATCCTCAATCCCCCTCTATCTCTTGGTGCTTTGACAATTTTCTAGTTTATCAAGTGGATATTTTGGAATTTGACTTTCCCCCTTGCCATAAGGACTTTTGTATCTCGTTTCCTATTTATTGCATAACTCCCACCAAATCCAACATTGTCAAGCGTTGAAAGAATGGTAGGGTAGTAAGGAAATACTTGATCAAAATCAATCTTCCAGCTAGGTTTATCCATTGCAACCTCCACTGGATGAATTTTATGTGAATATTTTCTAGGACACTTTTCCAAGCCTAAGATGAGGGATTTTGCAACAAAATAGCAATTTCCATATACTTAAAGGAAGTCCATCTTTCAACAAATGAGAATCACAATATTCAAGAGATTGCATGGATCTCTTGAGGATTAACATTCCATCCTAACACTTGACTATTTTGGTAATTTATCAATCCTCCTGAAACATTTGTGAATAATTCCAACACCCTTTTAAATTTGGCCTCTATTATGGTTGAAGCTCCTCCTAATAGAAGTGTATCATCTAAAAATTGGGAGTGATTCAAACATTTAGCTCCTAGAACAATTTTAATACCTAGAAGGTTTCTAACACTTGTCTCTTCTTCCAATTTTCTTCTCAAGGAATCTACCATGATAATGTACAAAATTGGATACAGGGGGCATATTTCAACTTCCTTGGAAGAAAGAATCAAATTTCCCATTGAAAAGAGGATAAAACCAAGGAGCACTTATGCAATAGGATACCCATTTGATGGAATAAGGGTGAAATCCAAATTTTCTCATTACATAAAAAATATATATATGAATTTCATACCTGATCGAAGGGATTTTCCATATCTAACTTTATTATCATCCCTTTCTCCTTATCTTCTTTACTTGAGTGAATGGCTTCTTGATATAGAACTCTATTATCCACTATTTTTCTATGTTGCATTAACCCCCCTTGATTTTTTGAGATGATATTAGGCTACAATGTTTTTAACCCGGTTTCTATGATTTTCATCATTATTTTATATGATGAGTTATAGAGGGAGGTGGGTCAAAACCTAGAAAAGGGATAAGGGCTATCCTCTATCCTCTATCCTATGTCATAATTAAAGTAAGGAATGAGGAGTTAGTGTTACCTCAAAATTTTCCAACCTTTTTCACATATTGAAACATTCTTTTAAGATATTTTTTAATTAGGATCCAAAATTATCTATAAAATGATATTAAGAACCCATTAGGCTCAAGGGCCTTATCAATTTATAAATCTCAAATATCATTGAATATCTCCTCCTCCTCTATTGGTTTCGCAAGCGCTTGGTTATCCTCCTTTGTTAAGCGCTTGGTTATCCTCCTCTGTTATACTTAGTGGAATGTTTTCCAATGTAGTCACTAAAGCATCATGATCTACCTCATCTTGTTCAATAAAAGGATTTCTAGAATGAGACTAAGTCACCCTCTTCAAGTATTGGAAGTCTAATATTTTGGTGCCATCATATTAAGCAATTTATTCACATTATTTTAGACCAAACAAGATTTGGATTTCCTATGAAAATATGTTGTGTTTCGATCCCCTGATTTTAGCCATAAACTTATGGACTTTAATATCCATGTCTCTTATTCATTCTTGATGGCCCTTTGTAGTTTTTGTTGAATTAACGTCTTAGCTTCTTGGATATCTATAGTGGCCTCTATATTCTCCATATAACATTTCATCTCCTCTAGTTTGGATTTCGACATTTATTTATCCCTCAATGGGGAAGAGTATGAATTTTTTTCCCATTCTTTATGAGCTCTTTTGACTAATTTTAATTTATATTCCTAGATATAAATAGGGGAGCCTGTGATCCATACCCTCCAGGCTACCACAAATTTTTCCAAAACTTCTTGATCTTGTAGCCAGAGTGGATTAAATATAAATGTTAGGGGTCCAAAATCTAGAGAGTCATGAATTTGAAGGGAAATTGACTTGTGATCAGATACCGCTAAAGAAATAATCCTTGAATTGAATATGAAATACTGAAGAAGCAAGTCACTGTGTACTAAGAATATGTCAAATCTAGTGGCTATTTGACCTGACCTTGTCCTTCTATTTGTCCATGTGTATTTCCTTTTTCTTATATTGATGTCTACCATATCCCAATCACTTATTAGATCCTCCATATTTACTCAAAACGGATTCCTAACAATGCTACCCCCACACTTATCCTTATTATGAAGAACCACATTGAAGTCCCCTACCAAGATGCGATTTCTAGAGTGATCTAAATATTTCATATTTAAGAGAGACCTCCAAGAATTTTCTTTTTCCATATAAGCTACAAACATATACAGGTTATATTTCATATTTAAGAGAGACCTCCTTTTTCCATATAAGCTACAAACATATACAGGTTAAAGATGTTAAATATATTACCATTTTTATGGTGTGAGAGACTTGTCAAGATCCACTGTTGAGGTTGAAAGGAAAATTCCAAATGCCACTTCTATTACCATTTTGATGGTGTGAAAGACTTGTCAAGATCCACTATTGAGGTTGAAAGGAAAATTCCAAATGCCACTTCTAGTTGTTCTAGAAGGTACAACCCTCTTGAGTCTCCTCTTGAACTAACTCTACTCCTTCACTTATGCACCATTGCTTCTTTCTTGTCTTCAAATATTCAGAATCCTCCACTTTAGTATCTTGGAGAAGAAGGATGGTAGGTTTTTCTTCTCTTATGATATATCTTAAGGATACTTCTTTAATTCTACTACCTAATCCTCTACAATTTGAAGAATCAAATATGGTTATTTAGATGGGGATTTTTGTCCTCCATTTATCTAAGATGCATTGTTTCCAAAAGTTCTAGTAGGTTTTGTTTCCCCAAAAAAGGATTTATCTATCATCATCTAAGTTCCCAACATCCTATCTATGATGGTTGCTTCTCCTATTAACCTTCACTGATTTTATTCATGGTTTCCTAGGTAGTTTTATTCTAAGTATCATTCCCCCTTTTCTTCTTCCTATGGCTATATTTAATCTTTCCCCTTAGATTTAAGGTCTAGTGAAACAATCTCCATCTTTACAAAGTTATCAAACTCTTCTCGTTTTTATGAAGCTCGATCCTTCTTTTCCTCAAGAGGAATCTTTGGAATTTGGACCAAAATCAACCCCATTGATGTTGTAGTAGCTACCATTGATATCAAATGAGGATTTACCAAGGCTTCTACAGATACGACTAGTTCTTCCTGTGACAAAAGTCCATATTTATTGGAGAGTAGTATTTGGCTACCATTTTTCTCATAGCCTTACATCTTTGGTTGGTTTGGACGTTGAGAAGATGCATTCCCTTTCGATGGATTTTGAGCCCAAGGCTTCTACAGATACGACTAGTTCTTCCTATGAAAAAAGTCCATATTTATTGGAGAGTAGTAGTTGGCTACCATTTTTCTCATAGCCTTACATCTTTGGTTGGTTTGGACGTTGAGAAGATGCATTCCCTTTCGATGGATTTTGAGCCCAAGGGTATTTAAATTCAATGTATATATTGAAAACTTCTCCATTGACATTTATATTGGTTGTTTATTTATTTATTTTTATAAATAAATTAATTGATAGATGAGTGGGTTAATTTTAGTGATTGATATTTTTAGCTTCAGGTAATATGTTAAAGGGTTGATCCCATTTACTGGTCTTATTGGATTTCCTTATCTCTTATGAAATTTTATTTGGAAAAAAATGTAATTAGATAATATTAAAAAAAAAATAGATTTAAACTTTAAATTGAATTTAAACTTTTCATGTGAATGATGAGGAGGATTTAGGAAAATATATATTGGTCCAATATTGTAATGAATGCAACCTATATGTTTATCTTACTCGCCTCCACACAATTTGAGTTGAGTTAATATTCTTAATTCTTATTTATAAATATAATCAAATGATAAAAAAAGTTAAATAATTTTGAAAAAAAATATAATTTTTTCATTAAACACATGCATACCTTAGCCCACCCAGCATCCACTTGTGGTCAAGCAAATAGGATCGGTGTGGTTTTTGTAGAGAGGGTAACAAAAGATGTTTTTAAAGTAAATTTGTCATTTCATGTGTATTATGTGTGCATATTAATAAGATAACTATGTAGAGAAGTGGACAGTTCATGTTGGGGAGATGTGATGGTTGTGGTTGGAATTTGAAAATCATTTCACCAGTCAAAATAAAGGTTTTGTCAGAAAATATTTTAGAAGAATTGCTTGTATTTTTGACATATTTCTATAAATATTAACCATATTTGATAAGTACTCTATGAAAAACATTTTTCCTGACAAATTATAGCATTGAACAATCTACGATATCAAAAAAAACTGTTTTTTGTTTTAGCTTAATAGGTCCCAATTAAAATGAATATAAATGGGTCATAATATGGGAAAAATATTGGGATAGGTGTGTCGTACACCTTAGAATTTAATATAAAGTAATGAATGCTGAGCAATAGAAAGTAATAAATGCTAAGTAGTAGCAGGAAATTAATATTTTTTTTAACAAGAACTGGGAAAATTTATATTAAAAAGTGTGGATAAATCCACTATAGTACAATAAAAGGGGTCATGAATGACCTTCGAGATATAGAAGCTTTAAAGATTGGAATTGCTAATACAAAATTTGTGTCCATTGAGTTTCGACCTTCCCTAGATATATCATAACTATTGTATCTCAAAGAATACAATCTATAGAAGACGATGTTTATATATAATGTAAAATAAAACATGATTCTTGAATTTTAAGAAATTCAGCTACCTGGTTCCATTTTTATCTTTGATTTCCCATGTTGCTCCCAAATTGGGTCTAGAAAGGACCCATTAAGATCCTGGATTTGATTTACTGTGGTTGAAGGTACATTCTTAGAAGCTCCCTGGGTGCTTGCTTGGGAACTGGGCAATTGATGACTTGTTTCCATCTAGTCCATTATGTTTTGCATAATCTACAAACTATTGCATTGCTCTTCGATTTGGATCCTTTGAGAAAAGATTTCATCTTGCAACCTCTCAATTAGATGCTTTGGATCCTTTGAGAAAAGATTTCATCTTGCAACCTCTCAATTAGATGCATGAACTGAGAGATGGTCTCAAGCTTGAAGGTTAATGTAGAGATGAATGCTCCCATGTGGATTTGCAGCCTATGACACCCTGCACACTCCATCTCAGGGTCCAGCTGGTCTAGTCCAACGAGTAGTTCCTTAACTCCATGTAAATTTGTTGTCCTTGGCGCATTATGGTTCTTCTGTCTATTATCCATACTGCTGGAAGGGGCACAATTCTGTAGAGGGTTGGGATTCTTGAGTTATGAGAGTCTGGAAGTGGAAGAAGCAAGTCCTAACAAAGGCCACGAAGTGAGGATCCGAGGGAGGAAAAGAGTAAGTAATGGATGAGGCAGGGGAAGAGGAAAATAAAACAAAGGGGTTGCCCAAAAAATCTGAGAGGCTCTCTGAGGCGCAAACAACTCTAAACAGACAACGTGAACCAAGGAGAGCGCAGGGTGAAAATGGCTTGGCATAGACTTAAAGAAAATTTGTCCCAGTAAGGACGTTGCCCGA
>CBVK0104031880.1:0-10527 GCA_900067695.1 Picea abies
TATGGCCCTAGCTAATGCATTCTAAACTTACCAGGGTGTTGCAAAAATTTGTTGTCCTAGAGAAGAAATAAGTCTCCCTCCTTAAAGATCTTATTTTTAATATGTTTTTCATGCCAATATTTGTCCCTTTCTTTTTGTACTTCTTGGTGAAATCTGAATCTTGTCCTCTTCCATTTCCATTAGTTGGTTTAGCCTCTCCTGTACTGCACCTCTTTTTGTCATGTTGTTAATTGTTGCTACACGCAGACTGGGTACCAAAAATTCTAATGGCACCACTACTTCATGCCCATACACTAATTTGAATGGTGTTTTTCCTCTCAACTTCTTGCATGTGGTCATGTATGCCCATGGTACTGTTGGTATTTTCACATCCCAATCATCCCTGTTAACATTGCAAATCTTAGTCAATGCATTTTCCAATCTGAGGTTTTTCTATGCTATATTGATATTTGGTTCTTAACAGGTTCCAATTCAACTTGTCTTTCTTGTTACTGTGTTTTCACTGCTTTCAACTCTTTTTGCAGAGTCTTCATTTCTTGTGTGACTTTCAAGAACTTTGTGATTCTCATTGTTTTATGTTGTTTCTTGAGATATTGCATGGAAGCGATGACTCTTTCCTCTTCTTGGTTCCATTGGTTGACCTTTTCGTCTTCTTCGAGGATAGTCCATATTTGTGTTGTTCTGTCGAACAACTCCTCAATTTCCCTAGATTCTTTCTCCATATCAGTGATCTGGAGTACAGATTGTTGTTCGCTCTATTCCCAGAACTCGGGAGTATTCGTAGGGTTGATATTTTCCTTGAGCTCCTCAATTTATTTCTTATATTAGTCAATTGTTTGTGAGATATGGTTGATCTTCTCCTCTGTGGTTCTCTGCGGTGCTTGCACATTGTCTAGGATGTGATCATAAACCGTTGTTAATCCCTATTCTAATTTGTCTTTGCGTTCTTTCTCCTCCTCCTTCTCCATGATTAGTTGGCCGCATGTGATTTGTATCATTTCAGCGACTCCTCTAACCACCTCCAAGTTTGTTGCATTCACGCGGGCCCTGCACTATACTTCTTGCATGACATTGGCATGTAGTCAGTATAGTGCCTTGGTGGGTATTTGTTCCATGACCATTTCCAATTGTTCCACCTCCACCATGGGTTTCTGCATAGTCTCCTGATCTAATATGATCATTTGATGTGTGACCATAAATGTCTCCCTACCCTAGACAACGAACTGAACTGTCTCCTCTCCTTCTTTCTGTGCAAGTGGTCATTGTGTATTTTATTTTTGTTGCCTTATGGCCTGTGATCCTTCTTGTCTTCGTACTTGTTGTATGTTCTCATGGACCTCTATGAGATTGGCCATGGTTTCTTCCTGTTGTGCCTTTGCAATTCAAACTACTTCTTCACCCCTGTCTTGGACCTTGTCTGCGACTAGATCTACATCATCCTCTGTCAGGGTGATGTATGGGTCCTCTATTTCATACTTCCTTTTCTTGTATGCCTCTTTTTCTTGCGTGGGATTCTTTACTATCTGTGAGGGTTGCGCCCCACTTGTTGTGCCCTAGGTTCTTTATTCTCCAGTCTATGAAGTATCCTTATTTTTGGTTTTTGGATGGCTTCCTGTCCTTGGTGTTGTTGGTGTTCTCCTTGGTCGTTTTGGTATTTCTCTACCCTCATTTGGTTGATTTTGCATTGTCTCCATTCTAGTATTACCAACCAGGCTATTTTGTCTCATTGAAGACCATGCTTCAGTCTTGTCTTTACTCCTAGAGGGTTGCGTCATGATTGTATTTTTTGTTGATATTGTTACTGGTTGTGTCCACTGTGCAAGCCAATCTTTAATTATCCAGTCCACTTCCTATTTGGTGATGCAGTACTACATTTCTATACATGCCTTCTTTGGATCCCTTGCTGCTTGGATCCACATGTGATGTATGGATGCCTTGAACTTGGCTATCCCATCTGTCTCTTGGACTATCTCCATAGGTATGTTCCACACATTCATTGTGCATTTTTGTATCTCTTCTAGGAGCATTGAAAAAAAGGCATTGTTTTCCTGTTGTGTTTTTTTGTCCTTAGCCTGCCAGAGGGACTCGTATCTGGAGGCATAAAATTTTCCTTTCTTGTTAAGGAAAAATGATAACTTTGGCTCCTACCACCCTGCCAACACGATAAGGATGATCAGCCAGGAGAAATGGAACTCAGTTCCATTGTCTTGCGTGTCTCTACAATCTACCAAAATTCGGTTCAGCAGGTATGGTGCCCAGCTGAACATTACCCCTTTCACGCATTGCATGGCTACTGCAATAACTCTTGTTGGTGTTTCCTATTTGTAGAATTTCGTCACAAATTTTCAAGCCATAATATTGTTGGTGAACTTTGTCACATTGTCGTTGATATCCTTGATGAAAATTCCCTTATTACCCTGAGTAGTGTCGAACTATGCTTTAACCAGTTCTGCGATTTCTTTCTCGAGGACCTTTTTATCCAAAAATTCCTTTGGTTGCGCGTCGAATGTGGGGAGTCCTATGATCTTGGAAATTAATTCCACATATATATATATTGTCCTGTCCATACAAAGGATGCCTCCTTCTATGTGGGAGACTAGTTGTTTCATGCAGAGTCTAACATTTTTTCCGTGCTCGAAATGCGGTATATCCAGCAGGTTCATGATGTTTGAGTTATAGAGCTTTGTTATCCACTGCGCGGGCTCCATTATGGGTTTGTTGATGGGTCCAACTTCCCTTGTTCTTATTAAGTAAGTGTCCTCAGCAAAATATGGGAATTTGGCTGCATCGTGCACATCATGGTCTGCGTACCTGAGTTTTCGTACCTTCCCCAACATATCATCCACAGTAATCATTGTGTCTAGGAGATAGGGGAGTGTAACATCCATGGCATCTGGTGCCTTTCTTTTATGTCCCATAGCAGACGTTCTTTCTTCTGTTGTGTCTTCATCCCCTTCTTCCCTTCCGGACTCCGGTCGATCAGTGATCTATTCAACCAACACTTTCTCTTGTTCATGGGAGTGTCATGGTCCCATTTTATCGTCAGGCTTTGCAGGCGTATTGGGATTAGGGTTTGGAATACCATTATGGGCCCCGGAGCTCTGCCCTATTTCTCCTTACTGCGATGTCAATGTCTCTTCCTCAATCCGTGTCAGGACAATTGATTGTGTGTTCGAGGTGATAAAATCCTCCAACTCGACCATGTTCTTGGGTTGTGGAATTCTTTCCTTACGCCTCCGTCCCTACCGATTAACTCGAACGTATTGGCCTCGAACGTCAAACTTTGGTGGAGTCATTATCTCTCAAATTCACACACTTATTTTCTTCTGTGTAAAATTCTAGCTAGGGAAATCACTCTATTTCACCTTTTATAGACCCGATCATATTCATTTTCCCCTTTTTGCATGCATTTGCACCAAGTGCAATTTTTCATGCGCATTTTCTTATTTTTCAATTTTTTTCCCGCACTTTCTTATGGTTTAGTCAACTTCTATGTCTTTTTGTGTTTTTCTTCCATTTTCTATTTTTGTATTTATTTTTTTCTTTTTTTTCTCTTTTTTATGTATTTTTATCATTTTTTTGTCCTAATCTTTGTTATAGTACACTATATACATGCATTTCCCATTGCATTTCTCCTTTTAAGTGTTAGGAGGTTGACTATTCTTGTACAGTTTCAGTCGACTATCATTGATCATTCCTTTGAGTTTTGTTCCTTCCAAATCCTTTAGCTACACATATCCCCCATCTATGATAGTATTTACTTCATATGGCCCTAGCCAATGCATTCTAAATTTACCAAAATGTTGAAAAAATATACTGTCATAGAGTAGGACTAGGTCTCCCTCCTTAAAACTCTTCTTTTTAATATTTTTTTCATGTCAGGATTTGTCTCTTGCTTTTTGTACTTCCTGGTGAAATCTTGCCAGAATCCTGTCCTCTTCCATTTCCATTAGTTGATTTAAAATTTCTTGTAATGTGCCTCTTTCTGTCATGTTGGTGATTGTTGTTATGCGTAGACTCGGTACCAGAAATTCTAGTGCCACCAATGATTCCTATCGATACACCAATATGAATGGTGTTTTCCCTGTCAAATTTTTACAAGTGGTCCTATATGCCCATAGTACTGCTAGTATTTTCAAGTCCCAATCATACCTATTGACATTGCAGATCTTTGTCAGATCATTTTCCAAGATCTTATTGAAGGCTTCTACTGTTCCATTTTCCTGAGGATGGTATGGTGTACTCTTCTAGTGATAGACTTTAAACTCCTCGATTATATCCTTAATGGTGTTATTGATAAAGTGAGTTCCTTGGTCACTCATCAAAATCCTTGGACATCCAAATATGGTGATCACTTGCTCAAACAAGGAGTGTGTTGTTGTCTCTGTGCTATAGTCTTTGATTGGTGTTGCTTCTTCCCATCTTGTTAAGTATTCAGTCGTAGTAATGATATATCTAGCTTTTGACCTTTTTTCTAGTGGATTAATTGGTCCAACAAAGTCTATTTCCCATTTTTCAAGTACCTGCAAAGTTACTTGTGGTCTTAGGGGCATCTCATCCCTTTTGTTGGGTTTGCCAACCCTCTAACAAACATCACAGTTCTAGAAATATTCCTTATCATATTTATGGATTGTTGGCCACCATAATCTTGCATGTAATACCTTCTGCGCAGTAGCTTTTCCTGCACAGTGTCCTCCATCTATACCTTCATGAGCTTCTACCAAAATGCTGGGCAGTTCATGTTCCAATAAGCATCTTCTCAAAATACTATCTATGCCGATATTGTATAAATGATCTGCAATGAGTTGATAGTCTGTAACTCTGACTACTGAGTTTTTCTTCTGCACAGTGCTAAAGTCTTGTGGAAAAACCCTTGTACTTAAGTATTCAATAATATCAATGAAGTATTCATCAACTATCTGTACTAAAAATAAATGTGCATCAGGGAAGTTGTCTTCCAAATTAGTAGGTTCTCCTCCATTGGTTACCCTTGACAGGTGATTAGGTCATGCATTCAGCTTCCCTAGTTTGACTATCACTTCAAAATTGAATTCCTGGAATAATAACAACCATCTACAGATCCTCCCCCCCAACACTGGCTTGTTGACTAGATATTTGAGGGCATAATGGTCTGTGAACATTTTAAAGTGTTTACCAGTAAATAGTGCATGGATTTTTGAAGTGCATATACCATAGCTAGGCCTTCTCTTTATGTAGTGTTCTAATTTTGCTAAGATTTTGACAACTTTATGCTTGCAAAGGCTATAGGATCGTCTAAGTCCCCTGCTCCTGGCTGTGCAAAAATTTCTCCAAGTTCTATAGTTGATGCATCTATGAGCACATGAAATGTGTTTTCCCAATGTGGAAATACTAATATAAGTGTTGTCACCATCTTTTCCTTTAGAGTGTCCAATCATTGTTGGCAGTCCTCATTCCACTGAAATTTGGTGTCCTTCTTTAACAGTTTTTCCATTGGTACAATAATATGTGCATCCCCCTTTATAAACTTTCTATAATAGCATGTATGTCCCAATGTTGCTCTTAGTTGGCACAATGATTTTGGTGGTGGTAAATTTACAATGAATGCAATCTTAGCAGGGTCCACTAGTAAACCTTGTTTACACATTATATGTCCCAACAATATCCAAAAAGGTGTGCCAAAAATTCATTTCTTGATGTTTAATGATATTTGACATTGCCTGCATCTTTCCAACATTAGTTTTCATACTTATACATGGTCCTTTAACATACTATATACAATCCATTCATCCAAATATACTTCTAGAAACGGGTGTATGAATTCCTTAAAAGCAGCTATGACTACCCTTGAAAATATAGTTGGTGCATTATTTAGCCCAAATGACAAGATTGTATATTGGTAGGATCCCCATTATGTAGAAAAATTAGTCTTATACATGTCCTCTAGATCTATTTTGATCTGATGGTAACCTGAGAATCCATCTGTAAATGAATATGCTTCCTGGCCTCCCACATTCTCTAATATTTCGTCTATAAAAGGGGTGGGGAAAGGGTCATGTAAGAAAGAATCATTGAGTTTCCTTAGATCTACACAAATCCTTATCCCCTCTTGCTTCTTATCTTGGATTACCATAGGACTGATCCATTCAGATTCCTCTACTAGTTCTATGATACCAACTTCCAACATTCACTCAATTTATGCTTTCACTTTCTGCTTATACATCAGATTCAGTCTATAAGGTATTTTCCTGACATGTCTAGCTTCAAGTTTGAGGGCTATCTTCATCTCACCTAGCTCCCTTGTTATGTCTTTCATCTCTGTAAAGGTTGTTGGAAACATGTCACTGTATTCACACAGTAACTTTGTTATTCTTTCTAATGTTTGCTCATCCCAATAATCTCCAATAATTTCCATTTTAGAATTGTCATTCGTCCCAATGTTGACTTTCTTAACTTTGATTGGTGGAGCAAATACTTTTGACTCTAGAGATAGAACTTACACCTCTCTCTCTC
The DNA here is from genome assembly GCA_900067695.1 of Picea abies. Lineage (NCBI taxonomy): Eukaryota > Viridiplantae > Streptophyta > Pinopsida > Pinales > Pinaceae > Picea > Picea abies. The sequence goes on from CBVK0104031880.1 coordinate 6,493, forward strand.
CTTCAATCTATGTAATCTGAATGTTGCACGAGTCATCTTCATCTAGTGCTTCCTCTTCGACACGATAACATGAGAGTAATTTTTTTACTATCTGTTTGTTCTGTTGTTGATATTCCGTTATGATTTCAACCTCTGGTTCATCAATAAATATCACTCCACATATCATCTTCAGTGCTGCATCAATGTTTGGGTTCTCATGTTCAAATGATAAAGTTACTACAAAATTCTATTGTAATCTTGTCCATTTTGTAGTGCCTCTACGCATATCCTAGTCTATATACCAGTTCCTTGGGATCCCTTCCAATGTATGGATAAAGTGATGAGGCCATTCTGCTAGTGATGCCATCCTCCATTGTGTCCTGCATTTCTCCAAGTGTTCCATGGGTGTTCATTTCCAGTTCCTTGGGATCCCTTCCAATGTATGGATAAAGTGATGAGGCCATTCTGCTAGTGATGCCATCCTCCATTGTGTCCTGCATTTCTCCAAGTGTTCCATGGGTGTTCATTTCCCATCATACCTTTGTATTTTATTTCTCCCCATGTTCTGCACCAAATATAATGTGCAATAGTCGTTTACACTTATACCAGTCCTGAACTGTTTCTTTGTGCGCACCCCACCATCTTGCAGGTGTTTAATTGAGTGCAATATCTAGGGATAAGAGCCTCTGATTTTCTAACACTTCCTCTTCATATTTTTTCAAGAATTCCTCCAAGTCATTTAGCTCATGAAAACTGGGAGGTTCTCTTATCTCTATACCAACCCATCTTACTGCGTGGTCTATTCTTGTGTACCTCCTTGTGGAAAATTCATGCAATCGTTGTTTCCAATTCTCCAAACCTGTGTCTAAGTCAGAAGCACATGATGTAATGCTTCTCCAGTTGAGGACCCCATTTGCAGTTGGGTTAACATAATCCTCTTCCCGTGCAGTGGTTATGTACAACTGATTTATTTCTTCTATATACAAACAAGTGGCTTCTACAAACCTTTCTCCTTACGAAGGATCCAATGGTGAAATGAATCTATATTCATCTGATTCAATAGTCATTTTTCTTTTCTTCGGGTTGATTATATCCTAGTTATCAAATTCCCAATCCAATCCCAGTAACGACGGGTAAGGTGTTGTGTCATATACTATCTCTATCACTTCAAAATATTCATTAGGGCGCACTCCATCCAGATCTATTGTCACCCCTTTAAGTCGTCCAATTGGTAACACTCTGTGTTGATTTGCTAATTTCAGCTGGATAGGTGAATAGCCTAGTGTGGGTTCTCCCATACACTGCCATGTCTTCTTAGGTAATACATTTACTTCAAAGCCTAAGTCCAGTATAATATCTCCCATATTGAAATCCCCAATGTTGGCATTTACTCTGAATTCACTGCTTGTACTTCTTCTTGTATGGATATGATTGACTATTTTTTGTTCTAACTTCCCTTTTACCTCTGTGTTGCATATTTCTAGAATATTTTTTAATACTTTAACAGATGATGGATCATTCAATAGCTTAACAAAAGAGTGAAAAAAATTCTTTACAAAACGTACTTTCTCTAAGGATTGTCATTTACTAGTATGGTCCATTAAGGAGGGAATCTTGTACATTGGTAAGTTCTGATTTTGTTGCACGACTGATGTAGACACAACATTTTTCTTGAGAAACTCTTGTTTGGCCTCCTTAAATGTTTCCTTTTCTTTTCATGCATCAAATTTCTTTTGTGGCTCAGTATTCTTCTTAACCCATTGATGTTGAGCTAGATCTTGTTTTGTTGCATCAATTCCTATCTTGGTTCCTCCTCGAGTGACTATATTGATGTTTCTCCCATAATCTCTAGATTCTACAGAAATCCACTGGACATTCTAGTTGTTATGGTTCCTTTTTTATTGGATATTTCCCATGAGTGTTGTACAATCTTCTGTGTCATGGTTTGTTGCGCGACAGTACATACATGTCACTGGTAGAAGTGGAAAATCCCTTACATAATGTCTTGGTTGTTGGCAATTGTGGCACACTATTGGTCCTCTACCTTGTCCAAATCCTCCTCTGCCTCGTCCTCCACCTCTATATCCACCTCTATCTCCTCGTGGTGTGTTTTACTAGGGTACCTGGTTATACTGCGCGAGGTTATACTATGGTTGTGCATTATTGTATTGCAGTTGCACAATGTTGTACTATTGCTGCCCATTGTTGTATGGTGGTGGTACCTGGCTGAACTGAGGTGCATATTGTCTTGTCATCATTTCTGCTTGCACTCTATAAGTATATGAAGTTATTTCTCTCAAAAGATCCATCGTCCTACAATCCTTATCATCATGTCCCACTGATTTGAAGAAATTGCAATATGAACTTATGGGTATTTTCGTATACTTCCGCATCATTGGAAAATGATATGGATCATTCCCGTGCATTTTACAAATCTCACACCATGGTCCTCCTATTGGAGAGGGGTTTGGTACACCTGTTTCCATATACTAGACAAAAGTTGGACATTCGTTCTTATGGTGTCCTTCTGTCCTGCATAGGGTACACCAAACAACTTCTCTTTTATCTTTTCCCTTATTCTGATTAAGTTGAAATGTTAGATTCTTCATATTCTTCTTCAAATCCTCTATTGTTGGATATGTCTTCTAATATTGGTTCTCTTCTAGTTGTAAGACTTCCTGTAGAGCCTCAGCGTGATTTTGGAACTTTTGTTGTCTTCACGGATATTTCAAGTGTGGTAACATTGAGTTCACAAATAAGTGCCTATGTTTCATGTCAGTAATTGCATATTTCAACTTACCTTTTAGACGTTTGAGCCTTTGATCAATCTCCCAAACAGACTCACCTGGTTTTTTCTTGATTTCAATAATTTCATTCATGTACTGGTCTTCTAAGTTGGGCTTCTAAAATCCATTTACCGGTAGTTTTTTTGCGTCTGCAATAGTCTTTGGTACTCCCTGCAGACTGTTTACATCTAGGCTCATGTACCAGTCCAGTGCGTGGTTTCTTAGTGTGATAGCTAACTACGTGAGTTTTGTGTCCTCATTTCTGATCTTCTTTACTTCCCAGATATTCTCACAGATGAATAAGTGATTTTCAGGGTCCTTTGATGCCTCTCCCTGAAATTTTGGTAATCTGATCGTGGGATCATGTCGTGTCATTTTGAACTATGTTGAACTATTGCCTCCACGTGGTGTAGAAAATTGACTGTTACTTTCTAAACTGGCTCCCCCAATTGATGCTACTTGATTCAATCCATATCTTGTTGTTTTTCTTCCACTAAAAAATGGTTGTCTAAATGTTGGTGTTCTTTTTGGTGTATTCGTCGCACATGGGGTTGTAGGTTCCACACTGAAGGTGATCTAGCTTGGAGATTTTCCTTATGTTCCTGACCATGGACCTCCTATTTTCCTTTCATACATTGTGCACAGGATTTTCTCAATCTGCTCCATAGCCTAGAGATCCTCTACCTCTTCTTCATTTCTTTCCAATCCCTCTCTGTCGATTGTGGCTCTCTTCTTGTTATTCATTTTATATTGGTAGGGTACTCCATTGCATGTCTTTCCATCTTTTTCTATTATCTGCTTTATCTGGTCTTATTCCATCATGATTGTGTCCATGGCCTCCTTCTTCTTTCCCTTATCCATCTCCTCTTCCATGTCTCAACCTCTTGTCTGTGCTTCCCCCCTTCCCCCATGCACATAGGGAAGTTTAGTTGTATGATTCCATGGTAATCACACCATTGTCATACAATAATATCTTGATTGAAGTATACAATGATCTTATGTACCTACCTCTAGGTCCTTTTAGAAAATATTTCTCTGCTGCAGTGTAAGACTTCACGGTATTTACTGCAAATTCGGTGATAAACCCTACAACAATACTGTCTAACCATAAATCTAATGTGCGCGTTGTTGGTGGTGAAGCCTGATTATCTTCTTGATTCAGGGGTCCTTTCTCTCAGCCGTGTTTATACCCCATGAAGTATTTACACCCCAAAAGTATGTACACTCTTCCACGCGGGGGAGTGCACAGGGGGGGTACCCCCTCTGCGGG
>CBVK0104031929.1:0-11537 GCA_900067695.1 Picea abies
GACATCATCATGCCACATCATACCCCATGCTTTGGAATTTCGTAGCTCTGGGCTTCAATGGATTTCTTAACTTATCACCATGTTTCTCCCAAACTCTGAACCGCCGAATAGTTGCTTCCCGAAAGTTCAAGAATTTAGAGCTTTTCTTAACATTACGTCTTGGTTCTCCTGAACTCCAAATTTCTGAACTGTCGAAATTCTACACGGTTGATCTGTGGACATGTGTCCCTGTTAATCAAATGGTTTGGATGATTTCTAGACTTTGAGGCTTTGGGAGGAAGTCCATTCTAAGTGCACTTCAACCAATTTTCCTGAACTCCGAGCCATCGAACTACTCAGGGAAAATCCACATATCTCCTCCTCATGGATGATCTATGGTTGAAAATCACTCTGGGACTTTGGAATTTCAGGCTTCGGCCCATTTTTCTCAACAAAAAGTAAACTTCGCAAAAGTCACAAAGTCCGAAGGACTTGGAGGTTAACTCTCATGCACGTTTTCCATATTTGTGGATGGGAAGGGTATGCCTCCCCCTCGCACAAATCCTATGGCTCAAATTCAATCATGTGGTTATCAACCACGATTGTTGTGATAACTGCTCTGACACTTCTCTTGATCTTTCCATTACCACCCAAGAGCTCTCTCAACACTCCTTTGGCACTCTGTACATCAAATCCCTATGGAATTTTTACTTCAATTCCTCATACGCAGCCCATCTAGGTTCAGTGTTGAAACCATGGGATCTAATACCATTTTGTAACACCCCCAGTCACCCAGGTCAGGTCTTGATACCTCATAGAACCACTCTTTCTAAGCTCCGATACCATTTTTTAGCATCCCTCAACCTCCCAAGACGGTTATGCCACTACAATTTTGCTATGTTCAAGCTTTGATACAGATTTGGTAGTACACCCCATCCTTAGGCCACTGGGATATACCACTCAGATACTCATGCGGAACATCATACAAATAAAAAATAATATACAATTACATTATGCTAATAAATAGATAAATGTGGAAATAACAGTAAGCCTACACATACAACATATACAGACAATACTTATAAATATTAGACATGTACAAATACACATCAAGTAAATGAACATAGAAATGGCACTTATCTTTTTGTAGAAGACCACCAATTGTGTGGAGACCTTCCAAGAACCTCCCAACCTTAGACCATGCTTCTCAACACTCTCAGTAGTGGGTCACCCCTGAGTTGGGACTAAACTCCACCTGGGTAAAGGGATTCCTAGTTTAGGCTGAGACTACATTAAGTTGCACAATCAACAGGAAGCATTTCGTCCCAGGAGCCAACCCACACTAACAACCCACAACCTCTCATTCCCCACATGCATGTCCCACCCTAGGAAGTGTGCCCCTTCTCTTCTCAACGGTCCTTTGGATTCCCCACTTCCCTTCCAGGGCTTGAGCAACATGTCGGACAATAATTCTCATAGCACTATAGATGCAGTTGAGCTTCCTCTAGGAGAATTCACTTCCCCAACAACCTCTCTCACCTGGAGAGAGTTTCTCACATGCTTGACAACTTGTTTCTTATTTCTCAACAAACTCTCTCACTTGGAGAGAGTTTCTCACAGGCTTGACAATCTGCTTCTTCTTTCCCAACAAACTCTCTCACCTAGAGAGAGATGCTCACAGGCCTGACAACCTGCCTCTTCTTTCCCAACAAACTCTCTCACCTGGACAGAGTTTCTCATAGGATTGACAACCATGTTCTTCAATCCATGGGCATAACCACCCACCTCTTTACTCTCTCTCCTATTCAACCAACAACGGGCTCAGGTGAAAGAAGCAACAACATTCAGCTATTACACAGGTGATGGCAGCAACAACTTCCTTCAGGTTTGGAATAGGCGTTTCTCATAACAGACAATTTTAGCAAAGACTTAGGTAGGTACAGGTGCGTTGTGCCATCCAGGAGGAATACGGATTCCATTCATCAAAATAAAATACATGATATGGCTCCAGAAATGCATGCGGGTTTCAGAGGTATGTACATTCTCATAGGTCAACAATGGAGGTAATGGCCCCTGCGTGAATGCACGGGTGCATGGGAAGAATGGAAGGGAACCCCCTAAAATGAACTGACTTTTCCACATATAACTGCATGCACCAATATTGACACATGGCCCTCCAAGAATCTCGTTCTTCTCCACTTGCAGTCTGTTCCTCTCCCCAAAGGAACTTAGGATAACATAAGTTATATCCAAACCTTATTCTTTTAGGAAATATATTATAATATTCCCTTAGAGTTAAGCCCTCTATCTTAGCCATTTTTCCTAACCTATTAGCCCCATCCCTTTCCCTACCTAGTGGAGCTTTGTCCCCCATCTTCTTTTATTGTGGTCAGTCTACACATAGCAATGTATTTATATTAATGATATGAGTATTTACATTTACAAAAATAGGCTCATTTTCCTTTAGCATCTAGGTTCTCTGGCCTAATCATCACATAAGCCTCCTAGCTTATAATCACTTGGCTCACCAGCCTACAAAACATATTTACATTCCCAACTACAAATGGGGCTCGGTCTTGGGATCTTATAGGGACATGAATCTTGATTTTCTGGACTTCATTCTCAAAATTAAAATAGGATTGGGATTTTTGAATTTCCTTTGTTTTTTGAACAAGAGCTTTGATAACAGGTTGATTGTTTTGTTCTCTTGTTTCTTTATTTGGTGCATCCACTACCTTAGGAGGGGTATCTGATTTTTTAGGATGATTAGATGTACTTGGTTTTCCCTCCTTTGTTTTGACCTCAAATTATACTTATTTTTAGCTTCATTGACTTTTTCTTATTTAGTTAACTCATTCAACTGATTATGCATTAAAGACTCTTCAGAAGAAGTTTGGGTTAAATGAGTGGAAGAATTTGTATCCCTAAACAATGAATTTCTTGGTCTACTTCTTCCTTATTTCCTTCTTCATCATCAACCAAATTTTTCTATAGAGGATTTTGAACCTTCTGATCCTTTGTATTTCTCTGATCTCTTTGCAAGATTTGAGGTGTATTATTCGGCCTTCTGAAATTATTTATGTTTCCAAAATCCTAAGGATTTATATTAGTTTGTCTCCCTTCAAGTTTTAATCTTTCCATCTATGCAGATAATGACTTAACCAACTTAGTCAATTCATCAACTTAGGGATTAATTTCTGAAGCATCTAAATATGAGGCTTTTTCTTTTTGTTTTCTTCTATCTCTGTCATATTTTCCCCTCAACTTATCTGTTGCCAATATATTTGATTCAACCTCTAGTGCAACATCTTTCATATGGGCCAATGTTGTAGACCTTATTTCTCTAAAAAAAAGACATAATTCTGGGTCAAAAGAAATTGCATAAGTTATTTTAGCAGAAGTTTCAATGGGTTTAATCTCAGTAGGAATTTTGTTGTACATGTTGAATATTTTTGAAAATTATGACATTGATTCACCCTCTTTCCTTTTAAGAGCCCCAAATTCTGTAATGTAATATAAAAAGTATTTTTTTTCACCCCAATGTCTTAAAAATGCATCATCCAGTGCCTCAATTACAACTATTGATTGAGGAGATAAACTTCTAAACCACTTTCGAGCTTCTCCATCTAGAATTTGCACAAAGAATCTGATCCAGACATCTTCATTTTCAATATTCAAATTATTTGCATAACTGTAAAATGCAACAAGATGTTCCTCTACAATGATATCTTCCTCTCTTGTAAATTTAGGCATGTACTTAAGGTAATATCCTACTGGAAGAGCATTCATGGGATGAGGAATTAGTAATGGTGCATACCTAGCATCCACAATGGCATCCATTTTGTTCTAAAGAGGATTAATTCCTACCATTTGATTTGGAAAAGGAGGACTCTGACTTTTAGGAGAAGTAGAAGGTGAATTAACAGGTGAAAATGTAATCTGTATAATAGGGGGTTTTGAAAAAGGATTATAAGGTGGAGAAGATTTAGATTTAACAAAAGCTAGATGGGACTTGGGTAGATCTAGGGGAATTTCAACAGAAACTGAGGTTCTTTCTTATTTAGTTACATGAAATTTAAATGAATGAGGAGTTGGAGAACCTAAGAAATGGAAATCTTCCAAACTTTCAAGTCTAAACCACTTTACAATTTTAGGAGATGCAAGAAAATAAAAAATTTCCAAGTTTTTTTCTTTTAGATCAGGGTGTTTTCTTCTATCTCTGTCATATTTTCCCCTCAACTTATCTGTTGCCAATATATTTGATTCAACCTCTAGTGCAACATATTGCATATGAGCCAATGTTGTATACCCTCTTTCTCTCAACAAAAGACATAATTTTGGTCAAAATCACTTGCATAAGTTATTTTAGCAGAAGTTTCAGTGGGTTTAATCTCAGTAGGATTTTTTTTCTACATCTTGTTAAATCTTTTTGAAAAATATGACATTGATTCGCCCTCTTTCCTTTTAAGAGCCAAAAATTATGTAATGTAATATAACAAGTATTTTTTGTCACCCCAATGTCTTAAAAAGGCATCATCCATGGCTTCAATTCCCGTTGTTGATCCAGGAGATAAAATTCTAAACCACTTCCTACCTTCTCCATCTAGACTTTGCACAAAGACTCTCATCCAGAAATCTTCATTTTCAATATTCAAATTATCTGCATAATTGTAAAATGTAGCAAGATGTTCTTCTGCAGTGATATCTTCCTCTCTATTTAATTTAGGCATGTACTTAAGGTAGTATTCTACTGGAAGAGCATTCATGGGTTGAGGCAGCACTAATGGTGCATACCTAGCAGCCACAATGGCATCCATTATGTTATGAGGAGGATTAATTCCTGCCATTTGATTTTGAAAAGGAGGACTCTGACTTTTAGGAGAAGTAGAAGGTGACTTAACAATTGAAAATGCAAACTATATAACAGGAGGTTTTGAAAAAGGAGTATAAGGTGGAGAAGATTCAGATTTAACAAAAGTTGGTTGGGACTTGGGTAGAGTTGGGGGGATTTAAACAAAAAATGAGGTTCCTTCTTCTTTAGTTACAGGAAATTTTAAAGAATGGGGAGTAGGAGAACCTAATAAAGGGAAATATTCCAAACTTTCAATTATAAACCACTTTACAATTTCAGGAGATGCAAGAAAATCAAAACTTTCCAGGTTTTCTTATAAGCCTAATACCCATCAGAATTGTGAATAATATTTTTTTTAAAGTGTGGAAAATGGGTGTGGAACTCATTTTATGATGTCAACCACAAAAACCTCCATGAAATACACAACAACAAGCAAGGCTTTGAATAGCTTCAAATCAGTGTTTAGAAATATAAAAGGAAGATAGAAGACTTAGCAAGAAAGGTGAAATATGTGTATCAGGTTACATCAAGTACTTCTAGAACACATATGGAAGAAATATCATTGAATAAGAACTTCTTAATCGAAAAGAGAAAATACTTTGATCAGCTTGCATAAATTACCAACAATAAATCATTTATTGTAATAAGAAAGCAAGCATCATGATGAATCCTTTACCAGCAACTAACACCAAAGTGAGATAGAATAGAAATGAAAGTAGGAAAGTAATTGATCTTTCCCTATAAAAGATTCTTGAGTCTGATACATACATCAGGAAACTCTATTACAATTTGAAACTAAAGATAAGAGCCTCACATTCTAACCATTTGAACCCCCTATAAAGTTATAGTGCATGTTAAATAACAAAATATCCAAAAAACATGTTTACAATTTGCCACCTAACTTCCTCATAGGATTCAAGAAAGGCATGGCACCAGGTGTACAATAAGAATGTAAACATAATGTTATTTTCCAGGAAGATGTTGGAAACATTTAGAATAGCCATTAATAAATTGATGATGTAATTTTACTGCAGGAAGCTTGATGCAGGAGCATCGCTCCACCTCAACACATGCCAAATGATTAGCACGAGTGGTGCACATTCAAGGAGGGGAGAGGCTTCACCCTCTCATTTTTCCTTTGAGAATCTAAAGCATGATCAAGGAATTTAATGTTGACAAGTTGGAAGAGACAAGTTGTGCCTTCGCACAAGCTGGAGATAAGGTTGCCCTTAAGTGGTTGACAGTAGGAGGGATCTGCACCCAATTCGGATCAGATTTCCATCATTGTAATATGCCTAAGTAGTTAGGTGTTTTGAATGGTGATTAGACACCACTAGTTTATCTTGGAGAGAATCCCGTCGAGCCCCTCTTGTATAAATATTTGTATTGTATGCCTGGTAGTAGAGAAGCCATAAGTAGAAAAAAAATCATTGTAAGCCAAATTGGAGAGGTTGATGAGAGTCGAGACTCAATTGCAGTCTGGAATCAAAAATTTGTAATTTGACATTCTGCCATTAATAGAATAGGAACATTTTTTTTTTTTGTTTATCAATTTATGTGTAATGGATGTATGGAGGTTTTGTTGAGAATGTCATTCATATGCATTTGAGTTGTATATGTATGTTATAAATCATCTACGGAGATAGAGATACAATTTTTTATCTGTGAGTGTGTTGGATTAAGTCTGGTTCTCTAGGCTAAGTGCAAGGAGTGAGCTACAGAGGGTGGAAAATCTGTGAGCCGACACAAGGAATGTGTGTCTAAACTCAGTGGAGTCAGAGGAGAAGCTACCAGGAGGGCACACCAGGATAATTCACTGAATCGGGAGGAAATTTCAAGGTGCTTGGGTACCTTGGAAGGAAAGACTGTGTAGGAGGAAACAGGATGCAAAGTTACTGAACACTCTGTAACACTCTGTCAGGAGGGCATTGAGCTAGTGTGAGAGAGTACCAGAGAAACACTTTCTAAATTTTTGGAATCCTTAAGACAACCCCAGGGTTTTTGAACACTCTGAGGAAGGAAGGCTTTGCAAGAGTGCATCGACAAAGGAAAGGAGATTCCTTAAGACTTCCAGATAGGCTAAGGGAGAAACCATTGAAAGGATTAGTCGAGCCCAAGGAGTGCATCGAGGACACTATAAGTTCATATTACAAGATCAGGAGGAAGAACATTAAGTTGTCATGAGGGAACGAGAAATTTCACTAAAGGACGTAGAGAAACTGGAAACCTTGAAGGTTTTCAAGCCGAGAAAAGTCACAGAAGAGTTGTGTAGAACTATGCAACGAGTGTAGAAGAAGTTCGAGAACAACCTAAGTCTTGAAAATGAAGTTTTTATTAGTGTGTAAGGGGGCTGAGGACTTGCGAAGTTTCAAAGAGCGTGAATTCATCCATCGTCGAAAGAGACAGGTGGCAGAAGATTGAGAGACCTGGGAGCGAGTTCTCTGGAAGGTTTTCCAAGAGCGAACAAAGATCTTCGCGGAAGTCGTGGAGAGTGGAGTTGATCCTACTCATTGACACTAGGAAGGGCACATGGCAGATATCCATGGACTTCAGAGGAAGAACCATTCGAAGGAAAGGAAAGGAAGAGAACACCCGAAGAGCTGGGAACGAAGCAATCATGGTCATCCATTGAGATAGGGCACGTGGCGTCAGATCAATGCTTCGTTGATTCAAAAATTGGGAGAAATTGAGATAAGAGAAGTGAAAACTCCTGAAGGACGGATTCGCGGAGCAGATCATAGCCATTGGTTGTGAGAAGAATGAAGACCTTAGATCTGGTGTTGGATAATTCGCCAATTTGGGAATTTGGAAAAAGGAAGCAAACATTTCACAAAATCTCTGAAGCACGGAATTGCGAAGGGAGCTGGCCCACGGTCGTAATTTGTGGTCACATAAAAGGAAGGGCTCAACAAGAAAGGTTAGCGTACATTGGTGTTGATATTCGTACAGTACTAAGGAAGAGGGCCCATGGGTTCCATAAGACCTGCACCAAGGAAGGAAGGACCTATGATAGAGTTTGTCGAGTTCCAATAAGGAGTCGAAGAGTCAATCTGACTCAGGTGTTGAACGATCCTAGACCGGGAGGTCACCCATCCCCAAAGGAGAGGAGAAGGGGGTAGTGTTTGCACCAAAGATCCTTGAGGCAGGTGGCCTTCTTATGTGAAACTAATCTCCTAAATTCTTGTCGAAGCTCAACCTGACACCTGACAATCCCTTTCATCTTAAAAATCTTCATAACTCATAGTTCGTAGCACTTGTGTTGCAGACTTTCCTAAAACACCCAATTCACAGCACCAGTGAGTCCATGCATTGTGAAATTTCTTGTAGGTGCATGTTTACCTCCAAAAAGGATTCCAACCTTTAAAACTTTCACAAGAAGTGGGAAAAACCTTCCATAGGCTGCTACAAACTTCTTGCAACATGAAGTAACCTTGGAGAAATCATATGAACGTGCTAACTTCAGCTCAAGACCCAAAATCATTACTCAGGTTATAATTGTATGAAAAACATGAACCATGAAAAAAATTATGTTGATGTGAAATAGTGTTCTATATTCATCTTTTCCTGGTACTCCTTATAGTATCAACCTCAGCCAATATATCTAGATTCCTTTTGGATACCTTCTCTTTGAAGGGTTGCAACTTTTCTTTCAATTTTCTAATCTCGGCTTGGTAGGCTCTATTTTGTTTATACACATTCTTAAGTTTCCTATGAAGGGGTAGAGACCTCTTAGCCATGTATCTTTCTTTATAAATACTCTCCTCATAGAGGTCTAACATATCCTTCAGCTTGATTCAGGCCTCCAAATTTTCCTGCTTCAATTTGTCATTTTTCAGTTCTTGCATCCTTAAGTTTCCTCCTGAGTCTTTTGAAAGTAGGATTACTTTCAAAAGAAGGAGAGTTGATATCAATAATCTCTATGGGTTTCTTGGAAATTTGAGCTTCATATTTTTGTTGAGCTGAGGCTTATGTTGCACCATCTTCCATAGGAACATGTTGTTTAGTTGTTGATTTGGTAAAAGGTCTTCTAGATTTGACTGTTTATGTAGAAACAGGTGGGGAAAAGATAAGTTTTTTACCCTTCAAACTCCTTTATTTACTTGATGATATCTCCATAGTTGTAGGTTATGAAATAGGATAAATTTCTCTGTCAAGAGTTTGTGAGGGACCACCTTCAATTGTTTTATTAGTAACCTGAAAGGATTTATCACTCCTGGTCATCTTCCTCTTTTTGCTTGAATCTAAATGCACAGTCTTCTCAACAGAGGTAGGGGAATGTGGTGTGTGAGGAATATCTGGATGAAAACCTGATGCAACTAGGAAAACCTCTCAATCAGTGTTGGTATTCTTCAACTCTTCCAGTACTAGCATCTTCATTAAAACAAAGTGAAAAAACATTGGTATCCACTTGCTTGGACTTAGCCTGGACCCTATGTGACATCTTTCAAATACTCCTGAAAAGATAAAAGGGAAGGTTCATATACTCTTTCCCAGTGAAGTGTAGTAGTAATCTGATATGATATTGATATACCATATTGAACCTTCCTTGACACATGAAGTACCTTTGAATGACCCTGAGCATCTTGTCAAAATAGTCCAACATGTGACTTCTTGTCACTCCCTTGGATAGGTTGTCTCATTGATATTCATGTTTTAGGAATTTCTTGGAGAAATAAGAGTTCAAAGGCATGGCTTTAAATCGCTGCTCACCACAATTAGGTATCTTTGTGGCTATAGAAATAGATTTCTTAGAGACTTCAAATTCCAACACCCCCATTGTAGTATTTTTCCCATGGAATTTGAGTGAAAATAGTTTAGCTACCTTAGGATCTCCTCCTATCATTTTCTCACAAACATTCAGGCATCCCACCCTCTGGAAATATTCCTTGAAAAATGGTTCAAAATTGATGAGTTACATGTCATGCAGTTCATCTCTCATAATCTCTCCCCCTTTGTGGATATTCTTGCCTTGTTGACTATCCATAATGACTATTTTGAAAACCTCATGTACCTTCTTATGACATTTTTTTATGAGATATGTAATAAAAACAAGAAATTTAGGGTTTATTTATAGAGATGGCACAACTTAGGGTTTACTTGAATGAATAATGTATGCACAACAATAGTGGGAGGATGAAAAGGATACAAGTAGGAAGTGAGAAAAAAGAAACAGAAATTCAACTGGATGAAACTGCAGACAAGCAGAAATTGAAGCAACTCTGTGTAAAATAGAGGGTTTGCAGTGCACTAGTTAAGTTCGCAGTGCCAGTTTGCAACGCGAGTTCAACTAGACTTTTATGAAAGGCTTGCAAGACTTCCCATGTTTGAGGAGAAAAATGAGTTTGACAGGTTAAAACCTCAGACCTAGATGCATCTCAAAATAGGAGGGTTTAATCTATCAGGAAACAGAGGCTTCACAGCACCAGTTTCGCAACCCACTGTTTGCAGCATAGAGTTGTAATGGATAGTTTGCAGCGCACATTTATAGTGGATAGTTTGCAGCACACAGTTATAGTTTATAATGTTATTGCTTGCAAGAGGAAACTGTAAGATGCTCCATTGGTATAACAATATTGAAAATGGCCAGGGTTTACGATAGCAATGTTAAGGGTTTTAATGGTGCAAAGAGTTGGCAGTGCAAAAAACATGTAACAGTTCGGAGTGTAGGAAAAATATATAACAGTATCAAATTCAATTAACCCTCAAACAACATGCAATCACCAAAGAATTACATGGTGTTCCTGGAACTTGAGTTGGTGTCTCACAAAATTTACTAGGACTTAGGTAGAAGCATCCAATCTTCTTTTAACTGCTACAACCAGTTCATAGCGCCAAATTTTAAAACGTTGGCAGGGTGCTTCATTGAAACTATTAGACTTTTGTCTTGAAACAATCTTTAAGAACATAATGCATTGAATGTGTTGAAAATGATGAGGCATCCCCTTAAATGTTTTCAAAGTAAAATGATGAGAGATTAGTGCATAAGGTACTTCTTGATACGCTGCGAACTTTCAGGTGAGTTTGCATCAAGTAAATTGGACACTTGACTTGACCTCAAATGATTGAAAGTGACATAATGGAACCTTTTGTACATACCTTTGAGACAAGACATATGATGATGATAAGTTTAAGACTAAGGGTGTGACCCATGCTGACCCTTATTTATTTCATGATGATGAACAATATCATGACACCAAGGCTCTTACAAAGACTAAAATCAAAACTATGCTCATGGAAGAATAAAACATGATTTATGCCATGAGATATAACTCAAAACCTAAAAAATAAAAGACCCTATGACTCAAACCTAGAAACTTTAAAATGTTTTGACCCCTATACATCCTATGTGCTAACAACTTATATATAATTTTAATAGCTTCTATAGGGATTTTCACCAAAGTTAGTCAACGTACTTCATCCTTTTCAAATAAATTACTAATATTCATTGTAATGGAAATCCTTATCTTGTTATTCTCCCATAGGTATTGTTTCATTTACACTAACCATCTTATCTTCTAAGAAATAGATACACATGATATGTATGTAAACATGGTATGTGCAAGGACTATGTTACAGAAGAATATTGTTACCATGACTAGTAGAAGAAGTTTGCTTCATCCTGCTTGACTTTCTTTGAGGGTTCATTTTCTTTTGAAATTGTTGCTTCATGTGTTTAACTCAGGACACTGGTTCCTCTAGTGACCAT
>CBVK0104031942.1:0-16730 GCA_900067695.1 Picea abies
TGCAATCCAATCCATAAAAATCATTTAATACTTGTCAATGAGAAGGGGGTGAATAAGGGTTTTGGGATATATGCAGGATTGTATTGAGTGAAAAGTGGTAAAATGATGGGGGGTAGATCATGATTACTACTCAACAAATCATCAAACAATCAACTATACTGTAATAACCAAACATATCAACTGTAACTCATCCATGTGCCATCCCTCAATTGCTATAATACAAAGTTTGAATTTAACTATAATTTAATTTTAAGAACACAGAGTGTATAGTGAATCTGGGAAGGTGAGGGGACTTTAATGTGCGGAAAAGTGAGAGAATGGCATGGAAATAACGAATATTGTTCATAAAACAAATCAAGTAATCAATAAACATAACTTTGTACTAAACTCAATACAAAAAATACCAACACCATATAAACAATCACTGTGTATCAAACTTTTTGTTGTTCCAGCATTTAAATTCTTCAAAAATTCTCAATTAGAACAGTCTATGCAATCAAACTCATAATCAAAACAATTTTCCATTCAACAGCCCTGTTAAGAAAATGCTTGGTCTTTTAATTTCTTTCCTTTCCTTTTAAAAATTTAAAGAAAACACGCATCAATGTTACTCCACCTCTATCCATAATGCATCACTGTAAAAATATCATACATTGTCTACCACTTCACAATCGGGCAATTAAAACATATGCATAGGTCCCTTTCCAAATCGAACAAAATTTCAAAACATGCCTGATTTACACATTCCTCGTCATATCAATAAGACTTTTTAATATAAAACAGGAGCTTAATCACTGTCGTTGTAACCTTTCATAATATGCACACTGATTCAATAATGGATGCATAGTGAACATAACCAAATACACACAATCACCAATTTCATAAATTGCTATAACCCTGATTGGGCTTAGTGAAACACACATGAGTCTCCGATTTACAATTAACACAATGTTGTAAGAACACAGTGATCGAAAGTATAACGAAAAAGAGGTATCCCTTGACTGCAGATTATTACTCATTCCCAATCACAACTTTTCAACCAATTTCATCATAGGAAGATGAGATAGGGACTTGACGAAACATTCCATAACTACTCCACTTGATAACCAATCTTTGACAACCAAAAAGATGCCCGACAGGAACAAGAACAGTTGTGGATTTTAAAATCGGGCTCTATCACAACAAATATAAGGAGACAATCAAGAGCGTGCCCATTCAACAATAGCACAGATAACTGGGAGTCCTTAAGGACATATCAACCACAGGAAAAAACTCTTTCGATATAAGCACAATACAAATCCACGGGGTTTCCTTTTAACTCTCGGTTTGGGAAAATAGAACAATCGTTAGCCACAGAGGAAACAACGACGGGTAGGGTAGAAAAACCTATGCACATAGTGCGCTTACATTTGCAGAGGAGCGGTGAGCGTCCACTGGACAACGACGGTTACCAACAACACACAAAGGTATAACCTATGCCTATTTACTTAGGAGCTAAACCCTTTGACAACAACATTGGTGAAGATGCATAACACCCAAGAATAACTCATATTACTCCATAACCATATGGTATATATCAACACCATGGCCACCCTAAGACCAATCCCTGAGATACTTTGGTGCCAAGATACTGAGCCCACAACCATGACTCTGGTATGAAAAATACATAGCAACCAAATGGCATTTTGAACACGACTGGATAGGGTTACCCTCATGACTGTGAGGAAGCAACATGCAAGAAAACACATAGCAAAAACCCTCCACCATTAAAACACAGAGAAAAAACCCTCCACCATTAAAACATAGAGTGATATATAGCCAATCCACTTATTATCCACAGCGACCCACCACTATTTTAACCAACAGAACAACCATCGAATGCACAACTCAAACAAAAATCCATTATTTTTCTTGCAATCTGAACAATTACACGGTCATTCCAAAGAGAAAAACCACGCATTTACACAATTGCAATTCTCAGAAAAACACAAACCCAAGCATTATTGAACCATTGTTTGTTCATACACAGAGCGTAAATCATGGATGGGGTGAAAAAGAACCATACCTATAATCGAAAGCTTAAAAGGGCGAGTTGGCCAAGTGTTTTCTTCCCAAGCCTGAAATGTGGAGCTTAACCACCAACAGACCAAAATGCAACAAAGAACCATACTAGGGTGACGACCTGATGGGGGGAGTATGAAGTGTCGTACATTTACTGCACGTTGCTTCCATCTCCTATCCTATTCAATTCCAAAGTACAAGATAGCTAAAACTTCACCCATGCATTAACCATGTAATCAATTTCCAAACCATTGAAATCTACGACAATATTCCTTGCCCATTGCACCACCCACATCATTCACTTAACCTTTTCCAAGTTCTCATGCCATACCATATGCATTTCAATATTATATGCGCCCCCAAATAGCTCAAATTAAATTCGCATAGCCACTAACAACCATATAATAGTTAGAACTAACACTAACCTCTTTTGCATATAATCCTTAACATAACTCAAACATAGATCCTTTCTTTTTGGGATTTTTTCCATAAGTTTATTTTCTTTGTTTTGGTTATGTCATTACTAACATATTTCTTGTGTATGTGTGGCCGGGTAATAAATCAGGGTGATTTTTGACATGATTAAACATAGCAACTGTAAATATATGCCAATCATAACATAAAACTAATGCTTTGAATTGCATAACATCCCATAAAATGCATCATCCACTTGTCACTATGTCAAAATGAAGCCAAGATTGCATTGTCAACTATATAGGACCCTGTAAGCAGGCATCGAAACAACAACAAAAAATGTATGATATGACTATCTTCGAGCCTCCACTCTACAAGGGGGTCTCGCCTACTAGTATTGTATTATTAGCATAGTTTAAATATTAGGGCTTTAGCAATACTTTGTGGGCAAAATTCCTCGTTGCGATTTTAATCGTCAACAAAAGTACACTCATTTGTTTATCATAACTTGTCCCTTTGAGACAAGGGGAATGAAATTTTCACCCTACTATGGAGTTATTGGCTTAAACAAGGAAGGCACGTCTCTTTTAAGGCTTGGTTTTGGCACTTGGATCAAATTCTTGGAGTAATTTGGCAATCTAGCATCATTTTGCATGATTATTCTTGGTGCAAGTAAGTGAATTTTACTTTGTCATTGTCTAAATGGTTATGGTATGGTTTGCTTA
Organism: Picea abies; assembly: GCA_900067695.1. Taxonomy (NCBI): domain Eukaryota; kingdom Viridiplantae; phylum Streptophyta; class Pinopsida; order Pinales; family Pinaceae; genus Picea; species Picea abies. Next base: position 3,201 of record CBVK0104031942.1, read on the forward strand.
CTCATATGATATTATGAAATTGCATGCCTAGTTAATGCTTGAAGTAAGAAACTTAAGGTATTACTTTCTTGCTTTTTATTTGTCAAGCTTATTAAATTGATCCATTAATTTGACAAGCCTCCAAAGCCCTAAAGTGATAGTACTTTGGAGGTCTTGATCAAGTTCATTGTTGCATAATACTTCCATCCAAAATAATTCTAAGGAGAAGGAGGCACTAGGGCCTCGAAGTGCCTACACCCTAGCTACCTTCCTTCTTGAGGCCAAGAGTTTAGGAGAACTTAAGGTATTACTCCTCCCAAACCTCCTTTCCCTCTTAGATTTTGTGCATAATCATTTATTACCATACCTACAGAGAGCCGCTAACCTTGACTCCATTACCCCTAGAAGGCATTAATCTTCATCCCTTATCCCTTTGACAAGAGTCATCAACTTTCAAACTCAATTATTTGCTTGATACCCTACTAAACTTGACCTAACTTGCTAACCTAGTCTAGAATTACTAACTACCAACTGGTTGTTGTCATAATCATTGCTACAACCATTACTTAACAACCTATCCAAGCTTATTTGACCATTTAAATCATCCCAAAATTTGTATAAGGCAAGGTAAAATCAATCAGAACTAAAGTATGCATCGAAATGCCTTTTTTAAAGTACATTTCTAAAGGTTTACTATTGATGTCATTACTTTTGATTTGTTGTTGTTACATTTTACTTAGACAACCTGTCCAATTTTATTGCTAGTCTTCTCGGCTTTAGAACTTGTATGTGATGAGTGTTATCATAGAAAACTTTGAATATCTTGCTATATCAAGTGCATTTTCTAAAAAATATCTTGCAGTTGTTCTTACTAAATGATGATATATATATTTGCTTGTTACATCACTAGCAATCTTTTATTACAAGTTTATTGTCTTTTTGAGGCATTATTATCAATTGTTGCTTGTCATAACATTTGTTGTTGTCTTGGTTAAGGGTAGGTACTTTATTTCTTCCCCTTTGCTTCACCTTTCAAGAGATTAACGTGATTTGATTGACCTAGAGAGAGGGGTGGTTTACTTCATACTTTTCCCTTTATCAACCCACTAGGTCTTGGGACGTCTCCCTTGGAGGGGATTAACCCCCCTTGTTACACCAATCTTCGTCACTTTCCTTAGGCTTTGGGAAAGTACAGATTGCACGATAACAATAATCTCTCTTTCAATTTTTTGGTGGGATAGAACCCTACCAGCCTTCCTTCCTAAAATAGGAATTGGAGTAAGGTCAACCTGGTAATTGTGACGGGTCTCCAAAAATGTGATAAAGTTTGTGAATTACATACACGGGAGATCATGCTATACTGACATGTTCTATGGGGTTTTTTAAGATTAAGAATGTTCAATTGATTAAATAGAGAAGAAATTGAATGGTTTCCATATTAAGAATGTTCAATTGATTAGTAAAAAAAATTGATGGTTTCTCCTATTAGGATTTGTTAAAATAATATTGGTTTACATTTATTAATATGAATGTAAAGATTTCATAAAATATGTGAGTTATGTGAGTTTTGGAGATCATGATATATTTGTATGTCCCATGGGGTTTATGGTTTTTTTAAGGTTAAACATATGATATATTTACATTTTCTATTAAGAATATTCAATTGAATGAATAGTAAAAACTTTGGATGGTTTCTACTATTGCCCTTTGTTAAAATGATATTGGTTTCCACTCGAGTATGAATATTAATGTAAAAATTTATTATGTGAGTTACATGCATGAAAATCTTGATATATTTATACATGGTTTTAAGTCTTTAAAGATTAAGAATGTTCAATTGATTATTTATTATAAATGTAAATGATTTTTTATAACAAATATGTACAATTCATTTATAATAAAAGCTAGGTATCAAAAGTTTTTTCAGTTTTATTTAGTTCGATGAAACTTGATAAAAGTTGGGCAACAATATTGAATTATAACTTTTAGTCATAATATTTTGCAATGTTTGAAATTGAATTTATATTTAATAAAAGTAAAAAATGTTGATGATATATTTTTTATTCAAGATATATGCCAAACCAAACATAAATCTCTTTTTTTGGAAGTTACACACTCATTATCTTTATTTTCTAATTGAATCACATAAGTTAGATTCATAAATATTGATCTGTATACATATAATAATAACCAAATTATTAAGCATAAAGCATTTAGCATTTAAACATATAATCATGTGCAACATTCACTATTCAAATATCTTAGCATTGACCATGTATTAAATAAATAAAACTATTGGTGGTTCAAAAGAACTAGCTCGAATTTGAAGATAAATATGTTGTAAATGTTGGATGGAAGTAATAGAAAAAAAGAAAAAGAAAAAAAAAAATTCATTTAAGTTATTCATTTTAATTGAAAAAGATTTGGTTTGAATTAAAAAAAAAAAAGTTCAAATATTTAATTTCAATTTAATGGAAATAACAAAAAAAAAATTACATCTTTAAAAATCCATATTAATCATTTTAATTTTATCATTGTTTAGAATCACCAACTTAATAGTAGTCATTACTAACTTTGTCATTGTTTAAGATTACCAACTTAATAGTAGTCATTACTAATCCTAAAGATGGTAATCTCAAAGTTAAATTGATTAGACTATATATCAATCATGATCACAACTTAAGATACACTAAGCAATATCAAAATTAAAATAATTTAAAATGTTCAATGCACCACCCTATCATAGATAATGACTTTTAGTCACTATAACCTCATCTATTAGAGGAAACAAATTAAAAAAGAGCATCTTAAATTAAAAAAAAATATGTGCGTGATTAATGACAAATTATTGCATTAAAATTTAAATTAAAATTTTAATAAAAATAATAATTACATTAAAAATAATATTATTTAAAATAAAAATTCATTATAATTATAAAATTGTTATTCATATAAACTTTTCCTTGGTTTCAATCGTGGCTAGTATCATAAATCTGGTTTTTTAAACCATTCCTCATATATAATAACAATTTTATTATTTAAAAAAATAAATAAAAATATGTCATTTAAAATAAAAATTAAAAATTCATTATATAAACATAAAAAATTTAATTATATAAATTTTTTATAAACTCTAACAATTTTATTATTTAAAACAAAAATTCATTACATGAATATACAATTTTTATTCATTTAAACTTTTTATATACTAGAAACCTATTCTTATTAGTATCATAAATCTTGTCTTTCAAACCATCTTCGTACTTCTACTTCTATATATGGTAGTAGTTTTACTATTTTACAAAACAATAACCCTATATAAATCAAGCTCCACAAAAATTAAAAATTCATTATATAAATATAAAAAATTTATTCATATAATTTTTTTATAAACTATAACAATTTTATTATTTAAAAAAATTATCATTTAAAACAAAAATTCATTACATGAACATAAAAATTTTATTCATATAAACTTTTTATAGACTCGAACCCTATTCTTGTTAGTATCATAAATCTTGTCTTTCAAACCATCTTCATACTTCTACTTCTATACATGGTAGTAGTTTTACTATTTTACAAAACAATAACCCCATATAAATCAAGCTCCACATTATTTTATTATTTAAAAAAAATTATCATTTAAAACAAAAATTCATTACATGAACATAAAAATTTTATTCATATAAACTTTTTATAGACTCAAACCCTATCCTTGTTAGTATCATAAATCTTGTCTTTCAAACCATCTTCATACTTCTACTTCTATACATGATAATAGTTTTACTATTTTACAAAACAATAACCCCATATAAATCAAGCTCCACATATACCATTGTCTCTTGGAAAGTAAATATCTGTGTCATTTTTTAAATTAAAAAAAATAAAATAAAACCAAAAATAAAATAAAATAAAACATATACTAATTTTGAAAATAAGCATGTCCTAAAAACATGTCCATGCAAAAAAAACATAAACATGTGCATGTTTCTCAGTAATTTTAGTTTTTATAGTTTTTATGAGCACTAGGGCACTTTTGCTAAATAGGACCAATCTGGGAGAGCAAAAACATTAGGAACATTGGCATAATTGGCACTTTCCATTTTGTAGAGAGAAGATCTCATTTTTAGGTACATTTATTTAAAATGTTATTAGAAAAGTTTTCATTTTTAAATAGATTTATTTAAAATTTTATTTTTTTATTTATTAAATTATAGAAATTTATATCATTTTAAAAATATGTTTTGTTATTGTTTAATTGGAGCTTTTATTCCACCATTGCGGAAGAAAAACATGATCCAAACCCAAACTCTAACCCCCCATGAGACTTATACATGGAAATTAATAAGTGTTTAAATGAACTCAAAAACTTAATTGGTAAGCTTAGGAACACTCACTAGAGAGCCATTTGGTATTTCATTGGCCACTTCACTTGAAAATATCGTTGCTTCCATTGGCCATGCCCATGGCCAATTATTTGAGATACCTAAATATAGGACTAGGATGAAAAAGTACTACTCAATTGGCCTTGGTTGTTCCCAGGATTGAGCAATGAATAGGTGTAACCCATTAAGAGGGTTCCATGTTGCTAGTTGTATGCCTACCCCCCAACCACCTCAGCTTGGAGATAGGATTTAGACCACTAGTACTATGATCATCCCTAACACACGGTCTAGTTCAACACAGTGTGTTTGTGGCAACTTCCAATTGAGAACCATTATCCGATGATTTTAGAACATCGGGTGTAGGGCCTTTAAGCCATGCCAATTCTAAACCATGCACTGCATCTTGCTAGGTTAGTAATTCTAGTTCTAGCACAATTACATTCTAAATCAATACTCTCATTGTGGGCATACTTGTCATGGCTCAAAAAAGGATCCTATTCAGGATTGTTTGTTGGATGAGGTTAGTACAACATATTTTTTATATTTTTATTAATTCTATATTTAATTTTGCGATTGACAAACATTTGGTAAACATAAATTTCATTCGGACTTCACCTTGTTGACCAATATCTTATCACGTTCTTTCATAAAGGGGGTTTTAAAATTGTGAAAAATAAATTCAATATATTGTAAGTATTGCGGTGAGGTGCAAGGTACCGAGGGGTTTATAGGTATTTGGGGGTATAAAAAGGGGTATCTAGTAAAAATAAGGGCTTTTTGTTTCAAATATGTATTGGGAAGGGGGTTCAACAAAAGGATTTTGGGTGGTATGTAGATCAATATCTAGTGAAATTAGGGATATTCTTAAATAGTCCACGAACACATGTGCTATATCACAGGTTCATGGAATGAAGACCTTGTGATAACTTTAAAGTATTTGTAACAATCTTTTATTTTTTGCATGTACAACTCCTACGAGATGAGACACCTCCATCTAGGCGATGCAACACATATTCTCCTAGATTTCATGTGATTAGTATTGCATCATTTTCCATTGGGGATCCTAACACTTAGGTATTTAGATGACTTTATGGTTTTTTCCAAAAAAATGAATTAAAGTTATAAGTCAAACATGTGTATAACTATAACCATAAATAACTTACATGTGTTGAAAAAGTCATGTTTTCTAAATTATAATGAGATATATTATCTATATTTGACCATATGTTTCAGTATGGAAGGAGATCCTCATATTGGTATTTTTCAATCCATATGGCAATGAATTTACTATTATGATTAGGGATGACCGATGATAGTAAAACAAAGCATAATCAAACTAGTTCAAAGAAAAATTGTGTGGCTTACTACAATGAAACTATATTCATGTATGATATGAACATGATCATACATTTAAGTAATGAATGACTATATTTAGAGCTTTATTCTCCTAATTTGTTTTCCTTAAACCTTTAAGGAAGTTTATTGATACCAAATCTCATGGATTTGTTGGGTTGGAAATGTAATGTACTTAACTAGCTTTCAATTTTATAAATTTGATATGATACAAAGGGGAAAGTTCTTACAAACTTTTGTATCAACTATTCCATTCTTAGTCATAAGAGATTCATTCAAAAATTCAAAGGTCCTCTTTTCAATTACATAGTTCCTTGAAATGTTGGAATGGTGTTCCTCTCACAGGAGAGTCTATGATAATCTAGAGGAAAACAAATAGTATCGAATAAATACAGAATCTCATTCTTTAAAAGTTAGTTGGAGAACAATTCATTCAATAGGGTTGTCATGACTGGTTTAAGATTTCAAAAGATTGCGCAAGGTATGGATGTTGCTCATAATTTTTTTGATCAAATTATATATAAAAACTATCAATACATTATAATTTTTTTAGTAGAAATATGGATATTATATTTGCTTCCTCGTTGATACTTAATTACGATGTTATAATGCAAATAAGCTATATGCTTTATATGGCATGCATTCTCTATGTTCTTTTTTTTTCCTAAAAAAGATTGAGGCTTATGATTTTGCAAATAGATGTATATTTTTTAAGAAAATATAAAAATAATGATTCACTTATTAAGCCAACATATTAATCTTATGATCATAATTTAGTAATTTAGAACAATTCCTTACAATATCTCAAATGGGTATGCAAATGTTTCTGTTGGTGCATCAAAATTTCACCCATTTCATTTCTAAAGGAATCCATCTCAATATCAAAGGATTTTTGAGTGTAAGTAAGTCAAGATATGAACTATTAAAACTAGACACTTAATCTTTTTGAATGCTTTCTACTACATCTTTGCTCAACTAAAATAGACTCAGTCTTAGATAGTTCACCATTTCATTGAAACTTCATAGGTCATGAATGTTTTTTTGGTGCTGGATATGAAATAATGGATGAAATTGTTTCCAAATCAATGATCATTCCATCTCGGTCTCATGGAATCCAAGATAGACAAGTTCTATTTTCATGAACATATATTTCTTTAAGTTTGCAAACGATTGAACACACACACACACATTGATGATGATGATGATGATTTTATTTATGTTTACACAGTTTTTCTTTACTCTAGATGGTATTTAAACATTGAAGCGTAAGGATTGAAGCAAAATAGATCGATTTGGGCACCATTTGAGCCATATCACATTCATGGAGGTAGAACTAATGGTGCACACAATTTTTTTCTCTCAGTATTGTTTATAATTTATTTCCTCTCTATTATAATATGAAAAATTCACCACATTTATCAAAACCTTTGAAGGGGAGGCCTAGCAAAGTAACTCTAGATAATCTATGTGAATATATAAAATCATTGCAAAAATGTAGGGAAGACAGAGAATCCAAACTTCAAATGAAGTTAGAAGTAACACTTGATAATAAGTTTAAATCCTTGAAAAACAAGATTCAAAAACATATAGCTAGTAGAATATTAGGGTTGGAGATTCAGTTGCAAAAAATGGAGGTTAAACTACAAGAAATGGAAAAGCTAAGCCTAGAAAAGAAACAATCAACCCAAGAAAGAAATCATGTTCTAAAATTTGAATTAAGGTATAAGCATGCTCAAAATATATATTATTAAACATAATGTTGATCAATATTATAAACCTAATGTTGCTCAAGATATAAACATTTTTACTATATTTTCTACAATTAAACATAATGTTGATCAATATTATATATAAAATAATATAGTAATAGGTTAAACAAGTAATACATTAGGGTTCATGAATATGTTCGTGGAGAGGCTTCTCTTGTTTGATCATGTGATGTTAGGGTTTGTGCTAGATGTAAGTAAACCCTGTAGAATAACATGATGTTGAAGATGATATGGGTTATTATGACTCTCATTGTAGCACTAGGGTTAGAATATAGGTTTCAATGATATCTAAAATGAAACACATTTTAGAATTTAGGAAATCTAGATTTGCAATTCCTTGAGAAGGACATCCTCAATAGTGTTAGATTAATGTACTAAATATTGATAAGGTAAAAGTAAGGGAGTTAGGAAATGCAAAATAAGTAATAAATTCATGTTTGAAATAGGGCATTTCATCCTTCAGAGACTTTGGTTGGTAGCGTTGAAAAACATTATTGTTCTTATTGATGGACCCTCATGTGTCTATGATCCTTTGTATAACCTAGGCACATGGAAGGGTAGTGGCGTTAGACTCATGCACTAAAACAATTTTAGTCATATGTAAATGCATTGAAAAAATAACATAACAATCCATGTACCTCAATATAAAACACAACGTTGAACGTGCCATTTTTACTCTCTTGTATAATTACTCAATGTCATTCAAGTAGACCATATGGATCCTCTCTATTACTAATCGACTCCATCAATTTCTCATATTATGAATGAGGTAGGAATTATTGTACCTTTGACGAGCTCTTTGTATACATTTTTTGTAGTTGGATTCTGGTACGAGTGACTAAGTTTGTAAAGTGATATACCGATTCACTTGTTCTATAATCCATGAATACGTAACAACCAATCTTTCTGGAGTTTTTTTCTAGTGTAAGGTATTCACCCTTCATAGTAGTTGAGCCAATCAAAAATCCATTACGTCCATTATCAGTTAAAGATGTATTGAGAGTTTGCTTCCCTTCGATGCATCATACCAACCAATAGCCAGTGACCCATTCATTGTCTTTAGATCAACCACTGGATATATGTGTCTTGCAAGAATGAAATGTACAGTCAAATACAAGTGAGTAGGAGTATGATAAGATATATAAATCATAAACTATCACATATTGTTACAAAATATTTTGAAGCCTTTCCAACCATATCATACCTAGTTGTACAATCTCGGAGATACGATCATAATCTAGTGAAATAGATTATTGTTCATCCTCTAAATAGGTTGATTCAACACTTACACATGGGTCTATTGCAATTTATACATAATTCCATGCATAAACCCTACCTTTTGATTTACAATCATCCCATTCACCACTACTACATGGTCCATAAAAGCAAGTGTGTTTTCAAGTCCATGTTTTGAATATTGGGTTGTCTAAGCTTTGAACTAAATTAAATCCATGAGTTCCACGTATTGTGTTGCAACAATATGCATGTGATCGATCTACATTGACCACCTCCCAAAATTTTCTTGGACATGACCTCTCTTTGTTAAATCCTTTCACCTTCTTGTTTCCTTTTCCATTAATGTAGAGAACCATTGGACTATAAATTTTTCATTTTGAATAGGGGAATGTGTCATAAACTTCATCTCCTCCGTACACAGTGTAGTTTTTATGCATGCATGAGCTCCTTTGTGCTCACCTTTCTCATGCCTAGCCTCAAAACAATTTCCAATATGCACCATGTTGCATTTTTGTGCAACAAAATCAACCATTTAAATACACGAGCATTTTTTTAATGGCCCACACAACCATCTAACCAAATCCCATGTCAATCCATCTATATGTCTCTCTCCTTCAAGTGATTGTGGAACATATGAAAGTAGTTTTGTACATAACGTAGGTCATGGAACCTGTCATCACTTATGTATAAGTTAGAATCCTTTAGTATTGTCCTCTTGTCTTTGTTGGTATATGGCCCATGCCTATATGTGTTGTGTACCATTATGTTGACCTGATATCAATGATAATATTGGCTTTGGATTTGTTATGCACCAAATGACCAAAATAGCATAAAAAGAGAGAGAGAAGTAACTCCATGCATTGATAAAGAGAGAAGAGTGAATGTGAAGCCTCTTTGAGGGGGAAACCTCCTTTTACAATAGAACACATGTACAAGATGGGATGATCCTAAAACTAGGTCTCCTTGGCATATGTATAGGATAAGAAGGGTACAATTATAATTAAAAGGTCTAGTCGACAATACTAATATAACAATAGAAATACAACAACTCAATATCTAGGGATTTACATGGGGATATAACAATAGAAATACAACAACTCAATATCTAGGGATTTACATGGGGCATTATGCTTAACATGGGGATTTGTTTAGGGGATTAATATGCCCCTCCCCTTCAAACAAGTGTTTCCCTCAAGACTTGATTATATGAGGGTTTCTGCATGAATAACTCATCTTGCCAGGTTGCTTATTTTATTGGTAGGTTCTTCCACTTGATGAGGTACTTAGTAATTGCTCGATTTCATAACTACTTAACCCTTGTTTCAAGGATTGTTTATGGTTCTAGTTTGATTTTACCTTCTTCGTTGATATCTGGTAAAATAGTTTTGAATAGGAATCTTGTCACATGTTATCACCCAATCTAGCACTTGTGCAAAGCCTAAAAGATATTGCAATGAAGAAACGCTTAAACATACACACTCATGTGCACTTGTTCCTTATAGGTGGTGCAGGAACATGCAAGACATTCACATCGAAAGAACTATTCCAAATGATATACGAATCTATGATTCAAACACTATGAGTGACCCTCTAAAACCAAAGGGACTGATACTTGCATATACAGGAAAATTTGCATATAATGCAGGTGGAACGACAGTCCACTCTACCTTGTCGATGCCTTTTAACAGGTCACAATTTCTTCCACTTGGAAAAGAAACGCTAGATACCTTGTCAAAGCTTTATGACAAACTACAACTTGTCTTCATAGATGAAGCCTCCTTGATTGGAAGTCGCTTCTTATATTCCATTGACAATCGTCTAAGAAACATAAAACATGTCCAAACCAAATACTTTGGGAACATTGATATGGTATTATGTGGGGTTTTTTACCAAGCACAACCCATACAAGATTCTCTGATATTTGAACAACCTATGATCAACATGCAAACAACGACACATAACTTTTGGAAAGACAATATAAAATTCTTCGAATTGCATACTACAATGCGCCAGAAAAATGAATACTTTATTGCAATTCTAAATAGAATGCGGAAAAACAACCAAACACGTGATGACTTAGCATATATCAATTCAAGTTGCATGCGACCAACACCGACATACCCAACCTTCCCTTACCTATTCTACAAAAAAAAGGATGTTGCAATGCATAACAAGTACATGTTAACGTTGATGCCTGGTGATGAAATCATCATCAACGCAATTGACCTATAAGAAGAGAACATTGGCAATGTATCGTGTCATCAACATACATCTACTTTGCCTTTGCAACTTGTTCTGAAATTAGGCATGCTAGTTGAAATATATGCCTGCAACTATGACTCACAAGATGGTTTGGTCAATGGGGCAGTTGGTATACTCAAAGCATATATCAACAAAGATGAAGTTGATGTCCTATGGGTTAAGTTCCATGACCCATATATTGGGCACTGACAAGCCAACAAGTTGGCATCTATATAATTCAAACACTTCACGCGATTGGACACTTGTATTACGAATATCAAAACCAATATCAACATCAGCAAAGACAGGTCAGGTAAATATTCGAAAGAAATTTCCAATTCAACTTGCATGTGCATGTACAATTCACATATCACAAGGCCTAACACTTGATAGTGTTGCCTTCGACCCTGCTGGAATACAAATACATGGACTTGTATACACAGCTTTGTCCTGTGTTAGAAACATAGAGTCCTTGCATTTGCTAAGCGTTCTTACAAAATATAACTTCAAGGTCAAACAAAAATTTGATATTGAGATGCAACGCCTTCGAACTAGTGAAAAATGGCATCTAGAGTATGATTATCGATCCATACAAACAAACTCATATGTATTGATTCTCTCACTTAACACATGTAGCCTAAATGCACATATGAATGATATACTCAATGGCTATGACAAAATGCAATATGATATTTTGTGCTTACAAGAAACATACATGACATTATGCATGCAAAACAAGCAATTTCCAAATTTCAATTGCATATTAAGTTACATTACACATGGAGTGATGATATTATTGAAAAAACATATAGCAATCTTGGAGCATATGCATTTACAATCTCAACTTTCTTTTGGATAAGATAAACCATGTACAAAACCCACTTATTGACCATCTATGGTCAAATGTGCCCATTGCACAATACAAAGTCTTTATCTTAGACACATATTGGTCTGACCATGATACAAATTGTCTTGTACTTGAATTATGAAATATGCATCAACCAAATTACAAAATCATATTTCCATGTATCAAAGCATATCTGGATACTTTGTTACACAAAACCAAACAATCCATATTTTCATGTCTCAAAGCATATATGGATACTTTGTTGCACATAACGAAATCATTCAAATATCGCCATCCAATTTCTTAATGTTTTCTGGTCTGCAATAGATTTTGGACAGAAATAACTCAACATAACCACAAACATGGATCAAGAAAAAAAAAGGTGCATGCTTCTAACTCTATATTTTACTCTATTCCCGTGAATCTCATTTGTTGTATGTAAATATTCCTTGTTTCCCTACATACCAACTCACCTTCATGTCCAATGTATTTTGTGCATTCCCACATTGAAACAAATAGATTAACTAGACAGGAAGAAGAAGCCTAAACCAGAAATGTAGAAGAAGACATACAAAGGTGCATGATTCTATCCTTATTTTCTAGTCCATTACTTTGTATCTCATTTATTATGTGTCTACATATCTTCCTACATACCAACTTACCTACATGTCAATTGTATTTTTTGCACCTATACATTGAAAGAAACAGAATAATTGGACAAGAGAAAGAAGTATTAACCAACAATGTAGAGGAAGACATACAAAGGTGCATGTTTCTACCCTTATTTTCTACTCCATTGCTTTATGTCTCATTTATTGTATGCATTTTTTATTCTACTGCGTTGTACCTCATTTATTATATGTAGCTACTACATATCTTCCTACATACCAACTTATCTTCATGTCCACTGTATTTTCTACACTGCTGCATTGAAAGAAATAGACTAATTGAACAAGAGGATGAAGTCTTATGTGCCACAGCAGAGGAAGTTGAATTGCAATCTACCAAAAGGTACACCAATAGTGATACTAAAGCAAACACAATGCATAGGCTTAACGTACATCCATAACAATTATGAACAACATACAATGCACATGCTTACTTAGTTGTTGTCACTTTACATTCCATATATGTTCTCGTGTTCATCAGAGAAAGTTGGACAAGAGACACAAACATGAGTAGTCAATTGTCGCAGAACAACAAGCCCAAAGGTAAAGATTCATAATTTACGCTCCTACTATGTTCAGGAAACAAATATCCTCGGTCATTTATTCATCTATGCCATAGCAAATATGTTGATATCGTCTACAACACTTGCTTTTCAATTCGCAAGAAGTATCAATGAGTACAAGTGAGGGGCCTGTCACAGTGCACGCTCCCCAGGTTAAGAGGTATGGTTACAAAACTCTAACCAACATAATTCATCCAAATTTTGCATCTACTTGTACATCCATGCAAAAAAAAAAAACAAAAAAAAAGTAGGGATACAAAGTGCTCTTCACATTACTTTTTTTGTTCAAAAACTATCACCAGGCCCAGAGTTACACCACCCAATATACTATCGATAGAAGACTTGAACAACCGTCGGACTGGACAAGTGTTTTTTGAAGACATAATGGTCATTTACAGCACCTAATTAGACAAGGCAAACAAAACTTGATGCATTGTTCGTGCTGACATGACAAACAACGAAGCCATGATGATAGTCACACTGACTATC
>CBVK0104031980.1:0-13414 GCA_900067695.1 Picea abies
GAGTTTCAAGGCTATGAATTCACTGAAATTATTAGAGGAAATCCCTAGTCCAAAAGAGAAAGAGATGGAGTTGGATCTAGATATGTGTATAATGCCACTTTCTCATCCTTTGTATGGGACCCCTTGGGTAACCCTATAAATAAAAACCCAATATACATCCATCCAAATTTGCGGCTCCTACTGAGATCTTGGATGGAGAGTCTTTGTATTGCAAGGGAAAGATGGGAGAATGTAAAGAATTTGTGAAGCACATATTTGAGTTGAAGTAAAGGAGTCATCAAAGATGGTATGAGTCCTTTATATCCAGAATACCCAATCCATTTTCATGTTGAGGGCCTTGATATTGTGAGAGTATTGCCGAGAGAGCCAATTCTTAAGAGCTTCCACAATAGAGGCAACATTCCACTTACAAGTGTGTCATATAGTTTTATGGATCTTTCTCTATACTTGTTGAGCATATTTGCAATCCATGATGAGTTGGTGATTGGTTTCTAAGTCTTGCTTGCATAGGGGGTCTCTACTAGTAGCCCCACATTTTAATTTTTGTTGTGATAGTACATGTTGTAAAGGTTATATTGCCAAACAAATTGTAATTTTAACCCTGGAAAAAAAAGAGTGTCATTAGTAGTGTCACTTTTCAATTTGGAATTTTATTTTAAGGTTTTATATAGCAACATTACAAGGTTGTTAAGGCCATGGTTTTAAAACATTCTAATTTTAACCATGAAAAAAAGGTGTCATTGGTAGCACCACTTTTTATTCGAGGGTTGATTTTAAGTTTTTTCTCAACAACATTACGAGGGGTTAGGGCCATGGTTGCAAAAGGTTGTAATTTTAACCATAAAAAAAGGATGCTACCAATAGCAGCACTTTTCAATTAAAGAGTTCATTTTAGTGGTTTTTACTCAAAAATATGGGTTTTTAAGGCTAGAGTTTTCATTTTGAGGTTACGGTTCTCATCAAGTTGGTAACTATGTTATTAATGTATGCATTCTAAGAACAAGGGATCATATGATGCCTATTTTGTAGTATCTCATGTGATCATGGATCCTTCATTATAAAAAAAATTTCATTTAATTAAGGATTTTAGCCTAAATTTGTAATGTAATGAATTTTATAAATCCTTAGAATACGAAGAGTTGAACTTGAACACTTGGGTTGTTGGAAGGCCACAAGCTAAAGATCACAAGCATAAATATGAGTTTTGTAAAAGAAAAAGGGGTGTTTGGGATCTCATAGATTTGTCTTCTATAGTTGGGTCTATGTAGAATACATATATCACGATGGTTTCATGAATCTAATAAACCTAAGAGTCTGACTCATTGTCATTGAATAAAATAAAACAAAATTATGGGTTGATGAGTTATGTGTGTATGTGTTAACACATAGAATTGTAAGGGTAAAAAAATCATTTTAGTTTTGTTTTTGAGTCATAGGGTTACATAAGTCATAGGTTTTTGTGTCTTCTTTTTTATAGTCATCGCTTAAATTTTGATTTGAATAAGCCAAAGTTAGTCTGGCCTTAGTCTAGAGTCTTTGAGTTATGTAATTTGTTATCATTACAAGGTAAATAAACCGCCATGAGTCACATATTTTATTTTTACATAATTACCTTGACATATCACACCTCCATGTTGTACACAAGGTTCCCTTTGTCACCATATATTTGTTTAAGTGTCAAGTCAAAATTGATTGTATGTGTTGCCAACTCACCAAGAGAGTTCGTAGCGTACTCTAAGTACCTCATGCATTCATTTTTCATCATTGCAATTAAAGGATCGTGTCAAAGAGGATTTCCTTGTTTTTAGAGCCTACATTTAACTAATTTTCAAGGATTATATCACATATCTCATAAAAATTTACTTGAAGTGTGCAATTCATGTTTGAATCTAGCGTTGTGAACTGGTAGACAGGTGTTGCGAACTGGTAGACAAGCATTGCGAAGTGGCATTGTGAACTAGATGAAGATGAGGGTTGGAGGTCGGATAGCTTGCAGAAATATTTGTTCAAATCCACAAATATTTTCATGAAGCTTAGTTCTACCAGGTACTTAGTGAGGGTTATCATGTTGTTTTAACGTTGAGAGAATCTTTTGGCTGATTTATCTCTTGGCGCTGCAAACTATCAAATTCTTTGCTTCTAGTTTTCAAAATTCACCTGAATGATGTTTTGAACCCTTCCCACTAGACCAAGCTACCTTCTAACCTCATTAATGTTTCCCAGTGGTCATAATTTACCTATTCCCGTCAATTTTACCTAGCATTGTGAACTGGCTAATCAGGGCGCTGTGAACCCCCTATTTCAACATCATTGAAACCCCGTCTTTTGCATATTTAAAAAAATGAGTTCAATTTTTGAAAGAGTGAATTTTCACCCCTATCAAATTTGAAATATGTGATTGATTGTATTTTGAACCAAGTTTAAATATTTCATGCATTATCAAGTTGTAACTAATATTTTTATATTGATGAAAAAACATTGTTTAGCAGAGATTTATCTTGTCTCCCTTTCATTATAAATTCCATTTACTTTTCCTTATCCCTCATGTTTTAAGAATTCCCTGTCTCGTTCCTAAATGTTTATAGAGTGAGGTGTATGAAGATCTGTACAATTTTAGCCTATTAAAAACAATTTTTGTCATCAAAACCTATTTCCTATTTTCCCTATTTTCACACAGTTAGTTGTCATTAAAACTCATAGAAAATCATTCTTCAGTGGCAGTATGGAAATTCAATAGCACAAGAAAGGCTCAAAAGAGAGGGGAGACTGTAAGAATAGAGCCCTATGATATGAATATCCTTGACTCTTAAGCTTTGATCAAGGAGGCCTTTCAGAGGGTAGGTTGCATTAATTTCTGTCAGAAGATGGAGAGGGTGCATCCATAGGTGGCTAGAGAATTTTCATTAAATTTTAATGGGACCAAAACCAAAGTGGGGATGTTGGAATTTGAGGTTTTATAACTTTCCATTTATGTTGCAACATATATACCCAACATTGGAAAAAATTGATTCAAGTCAATGTCATTAAATGTTTCCTTCTCCAAGGAATTGCTTAAGCTAGAGTATCACGCGGACAATTTTTCCAGAGAGGTACCTAGAAGCCACATGCTTGAAGGTTTTGATAATATGTTGAATTTTATCCAAAGGTATTCCACCTGTGGGGGTATAATTAACATGGTATATCAATACCACATCATGTTGCTGCTACATTTCACAGGGAAAGAAGTAATGAACCTCCCTTTTTATCTTTTTAGAAGCATTGGTAAGATGGATGACAGAGTTCAAGCCAAGTCTAAACAAGTAGAAACTAGTGTCTTTCACTTTGGCCTTATTAAAATGTTGGTGATGGAAGAGTTGAGAAAGACAAATACTAATTGGGAAACATTCCTCACTTCATCACAGTTTCAATTGAAGGTTTCCCCCACTCCATAGTCCAAGATACAAAGTCCTACTCTTGTTGAGAGGATTGTGTATTCATAGGTTACCAAGAAGAAAAGGGGTGCTATGAATGATAAAGATGACAAAGCCACAAATGAAATAGAAGTTGGAGGGAATTCACAACCTTCACATAGGTAATCTTCACCCATGGAAAATCTCATTCCTATGGAGGTTCCTTCAAGCAAATCCACATGCCTGAGAGGAAGAAAACTTGTGTTTCCTTCACCCATTGCTTTGGAAAAAGTTAAGCCTAGGAGGCCTTTTACTAGAGCAACAACCAAGAAAAATGTCCATGTGAAGGATGATGTAGTAGAGACTTTAGCCTATAGGAAAGGTAAATCTGAATCTCTTGAGCATCCCATTGAAATTTTTGATATCACTACTCCTCAGCATGAAATTAATCCCACTTTCAAGAGGCTCAAGAGACAACTTAAATAATCAAGGGATGAGGCTGATAAACTGAAGAAATAATACTTGGATTCAAGGAATAATCTCAAGGGAGTGATGGGAATGTTCCACGAGACCATTGATAAGGCCATATTTTTAACCAAAATATTCCTACCCCTCCATAGGTAGCTCAAAAATATCTACAGACAAATCAGATCTCATTAAGCTCAAATCAAAAGGTTAAAGGAAGAACTACATCCCTTTAAAGAAGAATTGGCCAAGAGAAACTTGAACATGTTGGACAAGTTTGCTACCAAGAGAATCTTTAGAGTTAAAAAATGAAGATGTTGAACCTCTATAACCAGCATAAAATTTGGTCAAATTTCCTGTTTTATGCATTTTTACAACTTTTTGAGGATGGCCATGTTTTGTAAACCATGATTAGATATTTTAATGCTTTCTTCTATTCATGTACCAATATTATGAAGTCATTGCAACATTTTGGGATACTTGAGACAGTTTTGAGATGTTTTGAGATTTTGTAAAATCAAACAAACCACTACAGGAAAGTTTGCAGCGCCCGACATTGCAAACTAGTTGTTTCATACAAGTGCTACGAACTGGCGTTGTGAACTCATGTTTTTTATTTTTCGGAGGGAAGAGTGACTGCCATATGTCAGTATGGATGAACACCAACATTTTGAAGGTCATTTGTGAGCTGGGAGGCCACCTTCCTAAAGAGAATGTGCTCAAATGGACACAACATCAACTATAAAGAAGATGTTTCCAACGTTGCCAACATCACCTTGAAAAGTAGCATTATCTTTTATTTCTATTGTACACATGTAGCCACACCACCTTTAGGCACATGGATCCTATGAAGGAGTTTTTATTCGAATTGTAAAGTTGTCAATGACAGGATAGGCTATAATATGAGCATTATAAGACTGAAGAGGGGTTCGAATGGTGTGACAAAGGACTCATATTTTTGATATTGTCTATGTAGCAAAGAGTACCTCCTATTGTATGTATGAGACCTAATACACTTTGGATAATGGAAATCAGTCTTGTTTCTTATCATCTTGTTTCTATCTAATTTTGATTACAGTCCATTGAATGATTCATTTGGCTGAATTGTATCTTTGTTGCAATGGAGGATCTGTTGTAATATTTTTTACAAATATATCAGATTTTTTTCTCTTTTATTATGAGAAGTTATTATTTCATAGATTATTTCTTCATATGTGTGTCAATTCTACATGATGTAGATGATAGGCATATTACATTTTTCTTGTCAAGTCTTCCACCTACTCACCTTATTTCTTAAAATCTGATCTGAAGTTATTCAAAGCCTTATTTGCTGGTGTATATTGTGTGGAGTTTTTTGTGGTTGAATTTCTTTCTAATTTTTTCCATCCATTTGCCACCTTATTATAAACACTTATCTTTACATCCTGATGGGTACTGGGCTTGCACTTATAACAGTCTAAGTGTGACTTCTAGTGTTAACATTATGTTTTTATTGTTTTGTTGATTTCTATTCAAAGCATTATTTTTGTGTTTGATAAACATTGATATGTGAATCTAATTGCAACCCATGTTGCATTAGAATTACATACACTTGATGAAATCTACAACCCATTATTCCTTCATTTTAAACATTCAAATTTAACTTAGAAAGTCTTGTTTCCCTTCAAAAACCTTTTTTTCCATTTGAAAATTGGGCACGAGTAGAAATAATTTCCTTAACAAAATGCATGCCATGGAGTGCATGAGGGTGATATGATCAAAATGGAACGTGTTTCCTAGAGTCTTATTTGGTTTTGAAAAGCTAACATAACCAAAGACATTGAACCATTTTTCATGTGAGAGTTATGGATCTATCAAGTTGAACTATGATCATGATTTTACCAAAACTGACTAGCTTAACTAAAATGCACACCCAACCTTCATTACACATACAAATTGAATTATTCAACTTGGATAAAACATTTTTAGTTAGTACAAACTATCCCAAAATTCCATATTTTTAATTTGGCACATAAAAATTTATGACGTGCAAAAATACTCAAAATTTGTTTTTTCTTCCAAATGGTAAAAATCATGGTTAAGTACCTCAATGAAATTCATGCTAGGACCTAAAGTTAATGGTAAATGGAAATAAAATTATTCCAAGATAAAGTTACCAACCTTTTCTTCAACCTCTCATATTCAATTGCCAAAAAAAAATATTCTATGGAGAAATCCAAGTCTACCAAAATAACAATTGATATTATTTGCTAATTTTCACGGTTAGTACAAAAGTGCACTCCAAGGATAAACCAAGTATAGACTAAGTATGAAATTTGGATTGAGATATAATTATACAATATTTAACTTATGTACCATGCATCAAGTTTGTCAATATTCCTAATTACATCTTTCCACTTTTACACAAGCCTAAGAAAATGCACGCCAAAGAAAAATTAAGCATGCTAAAGAAAATCTAAAGCTTGGACATGATACTTAAGGATTCCCTAGGCCTTTAATTATTCCCAAGGCTTGTGATAATATAACCCTATATATCATCTGTATGATTCAATCTCTCTCCATCCCTCCTTTTACTTCTCAATGATCACTTCAAGTTGTATATTATAAATATAATGGAGACTTAGTAATAATTTACCAAACTTACATAGGAGTAGAAAAAAATGTGTTACATCCATTGATAATACATTTCATAAAACCATCACTAACTCATAAATAGTCTTATGGATTTTAATGACATGAAATAATACACAAGAGCCATAAAATGCAATTCTATGGAATTACATACACTTGATGACATATGTAACTTACCTAGTCATCTAATTAAATTGTAATCAATATTATTACATGGAAATTGTAGGAAATTACAATTTTGCAGTAGAAAGAGCATTGCCTATAACACCAAGTATCATAGGTACTCTATATACCTTCCACCCACCTATGTATCATTCTTATAGTTCATTCAACAACATAAACATAATTATTTACGATAACAAATCATGATTGAAGGAATTGTTACCTAAATCCCCTTCAACATATATTCAATATAATCATACTAAATGCATACTTTCACATATACCATCATCGTCTTTGGTTTTACCTAATCATTTGGTGTTTTATGGAGGCCCACATAATCCTTTCAGCGACCTCTTGATCAAAATTTTATTATCCTTACCCTTTCTTTATAACTTGGTTGATTGTCATATGTAGTAGTATCATCAACATCTTTAGCCATGATGTCAACCATTTCTAGTTACACAATCACCATTATCCATATTTTATCATCATCCATACTCATGGAATATGTAAGATTGTACTAATCTTAACCTATATATATGCACTATGCATTATCTCTTATCATATACACTAGTGCATATTTATTCTAGCTATTTTAATCTCTCGCCTTTTCAACATTCTTATACCTTAAAACTATTTATGCATAGAAGAGTTAGGAATGATCACTCCCAATTCCTTTGTATAACATGGAATTCTACCTCACAACTGATCGAATTCATGGCCTTCTACCAATCACACATTGGATCATTAGCCATATTTTTCTCACCAAGTAGCAAGTCACAACATGTATAAACATTTATAATTGTTTATTTTATAAACTCACAACTCTACTTATATCAACAAAATATAGTTTAAGGTGATAAAAATTCCCTCATTAATATGTATACCTTGCTAACCATTCTCACCATTTGCTACTACAACAAATTCTTTAGCATTATGTAGCTTCCTTTGTATTTCTACAACTTCCTACGTTGTCTTGATCTACCCTCAAGTACCATTTTACTATGACATCAATATTTGATATTATTTTAGTTTCTTCCTCACTCTATTCACCTCTAGGAATTACTACTCAATTATTTTTTGAGAAACTTCTAGCCAAGCCCAACTTGGCCATTCATCATTTCCATTGCATAGCAGTATTTACAAGTTCATTAGCTTCTTCCTTTCCTAGGACAATCTTGCATTGGTTTTACTTTATTTGAAATTTTTGTCTTCATATACCCTCTTTATACATCCATTTTGGAAGTCATTGTAATTTTTATGTTCTACTTATTTTGTCAAGAACTTGTATACATAGAATGCACTCAACATAATCTACCTTTTTATCCATCTAACAATTCTCATTCATTGATGGAATCACCATCACAATGCTACAATATCCTCTAACATATGACATCTCATACCCTTGCTTATCTCTAGTTGTCTTTAATCTTTGCTCCATTCTATAAATTTCTATTCATTTCCATGGAAACTCTTCACAAAGTTCAATTATGTTAACCAAGACCAATCCACACAATGGAGTGCTTTATTCATCCATTGGCACTTTTAAAGTGAGTGAAAATTGATTATTTCTTCTACTATATTGTTTACACATAAGTTGATGGATCATAACCTACAACTCTTCCAATCATACATACAACTTGATTTCAAAGATAGTTCACCCATCACATGGTTCATCCATCACTTCTTGCACATTCTTTTTTTCTTGGTAGATATACCCAACCATACCAATCTTCCATAAATTCCTTATTTGCAATCATTATCTTCAATCTCTAATAACTAGTTTCCTTTCTCTATTTGTTGGCATATTCTAGGCTCTTTATACCTGTCATGTTTCTTTGTTGTATATAATAACCAACTACCATGATAAGGACCTCCCATATCTATTATTCTACAATCTAAATTGTACATATTGATCATGGTCAATGTATGGCATGCATTCTTTCTTGAAACTTTAGCAACCATTATTGGTTCCTTCTTTCATCATGATTGAACCTAAAATCAAACTTGAAAAATATCAACCCTCTTCCTTCAAGTGGTTTAACTACCTCATTGAAATTATTGATATAATACTCTCATATTGAACATATTTTTGTATCAAGAGTGTTGTCACTTCTCTAGGTACTCCCAACCATCCTTGGTCAATTCTTCAACTTGCTAGTTAACAAGCACCTTTGACTTTCCTTATTTTCTCATCCAATTTGTACCTCCATACCACTATGTAAACACAATTTTGTCATCCTTAGTTATTTTGTCATATGATATTCTCATATATCATCATATACTACTTTCCACAATTTTATGTTGAGCACACACTTATACTGAGAGGAGGGGTGAATCAATATAAGGCTATCATTTTATTTTTAACATTCATAAACCATATTGAAGCAATCACATAAATGTTAACAACTAGAAGACACAATATTTAACGTGGAAACCCTTTCAGGAGAAAACCACAAAAGATTCCTTTTATAAATTTTTAGGAACCAACCTACAGTTACAAATGTCTATAGGCACCAACCTACTGGAGACACTAATCCCTCCTACTATTTGTTGGCACTGACCTATAGGAGACATCGATCCCCTATAATTTTTGTAGGCACCGACCTACAGGAGACACCAATCCCCTTCTGTTGTTTGTAGGAACTAACCTACAGGAGACATAAATCCCCTAATCTAGGTGGATATTAGTAGCCACCCACCTATTCCACTAGCTCAAAGAACAATTCTCATTTTGATAGTTTTTTCCTAGTTTTTTGGGTCCTAAACTTTCAGGGCCATTTTGAGGCCCTAAACAACATTTTTTGGGAATGACACAGTCACACTATAGGCTTCAATAAGATGCAGCCAAAGTGTGATGGAAACATGTTTATTCCTCGGATATTTCTTTCCAATGAGCTATCGTGCGCCTAAAACAGAGATGATATGCAAAAGTTACAACCCTGAGAAGTTGATGTACTAACTTACCCCATCGGGCCCACATGACTTTTGGCACTTCATCTCCTAGGGTTAGGATTTTGTATGTTTATGGTTTTCTCATTTATGCTTTATGTTAAAAAGGCCTTTGGAGCTTCATTGTAATGAGCTTAATGTGAAGGAGCATAGCCAACGCATCTCTTCTCATAGATAAGATACCACCATTCTAACTAGCTTGTGTGCTTTTGCATTTTACAGTATTTTGTATTTCAGACAGTCATTAATAGAATCTGAGCATTATTGTATTATTGTGTTCCTTTCCATATCTCTATGTAGTTATTTGTTATATCTTCATTATATCTCTCCCTTCATATCGTTCCTTAAATAATCTAGATCAGTGGTATTAGAGTGGTCTTATCCTTGTCGTCCTCAGTGCATGTCCCCTGATGAGTTTAGGGTATAGAGAGTTGGGTCTCGAGCTTGTATCTCTTGAGGACAACCGCTCTCGCACGCCCAAGTGACCTTCAATGGAGGAAGAAAAGAGGGACAAAGAAACAAGAGTACTTTCAAACTATTTCTCGAGGAATCCCTAGTGTGAAAAAGGAACGAGATGATGGATAGTTTATCCTAGATCCTTCAACGACTATTAGAAAAAACATAGGCACCTTCAATCATCACTCACTTCAGAGGTGTGACGTCCTTCAAGGTACAAGTTAACTTTGATATTCATTTATTTGAAGGCCAGATAGATGCTGACGCTTTGGAAAAATGGTTAAATATGCTAGAGGGTTATTTCTCTATCCAGACGCTTTGGAAAAATGGTTAAATATGCTAGAGGGTTATTTCTCTATCCACAATTTTTCCAACAGTGAAAAGATCACCTTCTGATTTGAAAATGATATTTAAAGACTTAGTTAAGTTTTAAGCATGTGTTCAATTACCATTTAGGAATTAATGAAAGAAGAAGAACTTACTGAGAGAATATAGAATCCATCATAAACAAATGAAGACCGGAACATAAGCATAAAGAACATCAAACCATGATAGCAAGGTTGTTAATAGAGTTCGGCAACATTGCCTACGTCTCCAGGCCTTTGTCTCAATGGGTGAGGATTTCTTATTTCTCTTCAATGCTTGAAAAGTACATCATAAATGTATCAAAAGGATTAAAAACTGGTATGGTTGTGTTCTTCTCGACCTAAACAATCCAACACAACTGACGACACTGAAAAAGGTTGAGCATAACTCTTGGAATTGGCCTCCAAAGTTTGCTTCCTCAATGGCTTGTGTGCATCAAAATGGCTTCAAGCTTCGTAAACTCATCATCATTCTACAATTTTGAACCTCTTGGTCTATCAAAAACCTCTGATTTATATAGGATTTGATTTGGTGATCCTATCCCAACTTCCTCCCAAGATCTGGCCTTAAATCGGACTCCAAATCCCCCAAAAATGGGGAAAATCTCCCAAAATCAGCATAAAAATTATTAAAAATCATAATATAAAGTTTAAAACCCAAATTTCAGCACATTTTGGGCACAACCCCTTTATCCCAGGCCCTTGGTCATATGGCCACTTCCATATGGTCAGGCTCTAGGATAAACACCTATCTACACCCCTTTCTCTTGGTTCCCTGGTCATATACATGGCCATGTGGCATGTGGCTAGGCCTCTCGCCCCCCCACCTTTGCTCCTGGTATATAGCTTCGGTCGCATGGGGCACCATGTGTCCTCGTGTTGGCCCCCACCGACCAAGGCTTAGCCCTATCCCCACAGCAACTACAATTTAAAACAAAAACCCATCATATGGCTTAACAAGTCACAATGGAAATCGGTCGATCTGCCCCCTTTCACGAAGACATGGCTCCTCCTAGAGGTTAAAGGTTTGAATCCCTCAGAGTATCAACAAAATTTTTGGTCTAACAAAATTCGGAGTGCCACGTGGTGCCCTTTGATTGGGCCACATGTCACCTAATGATTGGCCTGTACGGTACAGTCAACAACCTAGTCAGCATGCACAGTTAGTTGCCATGTCACTGCCATACAACCACGTGTCGTGCCATGTTAGCATCTGTACTGCCAAGTGACCTGCCCAATCAACTGCCACGTCAGCATCCGTACTACCCAGTCACCCTGCCACATTGGCATCTGTATATCCTCCTGTCATCCATACTGCCACATGGCATCCTGTCATTGGGCCATGTCACGTATGGAATGCCACATGTCGCATCCATATAATGCCATGTGTCATTTTTGTACTTGTCCAACTCAGCCCGAAATTGCCAAAACTGAGGGACATGTGTCACCTCCTCATGTTGCCATGTGTCCTGACATCATTGTGACATAATGCTGACATCACTTGTCGTACTGTTGATGTCATTAGTACATCCTATTGACTTTGACCAGTTTGAATTTTTGTCTATTTGGGAAATCGATCAGAACGCGAAAAATTTTGCATATGATGTCCATTTGTAGAAAAACTTATATGGCCAGAATCAAATCGACGAACCTGACACAATGGCGTTGGTTTCGTCAGATTCCGAGAAATTTGATTTTTAGGCCTTCCTAGATCCATTTTGGATCAGAAATTTGATTTTTAGGCCTTCCTAGATCCATTTTGGATCACCTTCGTGCTCCTTAAGGTGCTTCCCCATGTCAGAGATTGGTGGGAGACATACTATGAGCAACATGTCGAGGACGAGTCTATACGTTTTGGGCCATGACCCACTTGGGTGGATTTTTTTGATTCCCTAAAGGAACAATATTACCCTGTTGGAATTTATGATGACCAATACACGAGATGGACCACCCTATGCCAAGAGAGGGGCCAAACTCTATCAAAGTTCATGAATACTTTATGTTAGCACTGAGATTCACCCTCATATTCCAAGAGGATAAGCCTAGTACCCATCAGAATTTTTGGTGGATGTTGGTTTTCAAGAGGATAAGCCTAGTACCCATCAGAATTTTTGGTGGATGTTGGTTTTATGCGTGGAGGTCAAATGGACAAAAACTCAGTACAAGAATGATTTTAATCACAGAAACTGGACAAGCAATGCACAGGGAAGTGAGGTACTCATTAACTTCAATAAGTGATTTGAGTTTAAGTGTGAGCAGAAGGAAGATTTAGTGAGAGAGGTGAACAAGACTGTTATAGGCATCCAGGTTTCAAGCATCTTGGTGAAGAAAAACTCAGGCTCAAGAGCACTCTTGAACTTAAGCTTCAAACACTGAAATATGTCATAGCAACATAATAATCAAACCTACATTATCATGCAACTACTTCAACTCGACTGGATCCTCCATGCCTGAGCCTTTCAGCATAAGGGGAAATAAGGTAACAAGGAAGCTGACTAAAACTGGTCACATCACTATTGTAATCAAACCTACATTACAATAGAACCACAACCCTCGACTAGCTCCTCCATGCCTGATTGTTTCAGCACAGTTTAAACAAAGAGATGAAATAAGATGACTTCTATTAATGTGAAAGTCTCAAATTTGATACATAACTAGAGAACAATTCTCGCATCAAAATTACACAGTAGGGAGCTCAGCTCAACCAATTGACGACCTTAACAAAATCTTGAACTGATCTATTTATACTCAGTTCAGTCCACAACTACCAAGAGTGTGATCTAGCCATTCCATTCAAAGCCTTTTATCTACTCCTTCTTCTGTCAGACTTTGCGTGCATCCTTCTGTTAGACACGAGATGAGATCAGCATGGGCCTGAAGGAAAAACCGTCTATAGGGGTACCTCAGGCTAACAGTTATGTCTCCACGACCAGACCTTCCATTCCTTCTATTTATGGAGTGATTCGAGGTTTCAACCACCACTCCTTTTTCATT
>CBVK0104032026.1:0-17837 GCA_900067695.1 Picea abies
AGGCATAGTTTGTTCTGTCAAACAATGGAGCCATGTTTGTGGACAAACCTTCTTGACCATCGATGTGTGCTCCCGAGATCTACCTTCCATTAGTTAGACTATTTCTGAAGGAACTCACTCTAATACCAATTATTGAGAACGCACTTATACTGAGGGGGGGTGAATCAGTATAAGACAATTTTTTGATTTTTCAAACCTTCATCAACCATAAGAAAATAATCACATGTGAAATATATTAACTGCAGAACATGGAACACAAGATTTATGTGGAAACCCTTTCAGGAGAAAACCACAAAACTCATCTTTATAAGTATTTGTAGGCACCAACCTACTATTACAAATATCTATAGGAATCAAATTACTAGAGACACAAATACCCATTGGTACAAATCCTGGTAGGCATCAACCTACTCTTATAGATTTTCATAAACACCAATCTACTGGAGACACCAATCCCCACCACTAAGCACCAACTTAGCAAGAGACACCAATCTCTTACATATCCTCATAGACACCAATCTACTAGAAACAATCCCCACTGCTAAACCCCAACTTAGAAAGAGACACCAATCTCTTACAAATACTCATAGATACCAATCTATTGGAGACACCAATCCCCACCGCTAAACACCAACTTAGCAAGAGACACCAATCTATGAGTTGCACCAACCTTCATCGAGTTTGCTTGTTATTTATGTCTTCACCAGGTTTGTTCATTGTTTTTTCATTTACCAAGCATACTCATTGCTTTTGTCTTCACCGGATCTACTCACTACTTCTGCCCTTACCAGGTCTGACAAAAAATTAATTTCCAAATGGAAACTTTCCCAAAGCTTGTTGTTTTGGCCCTCTTCCCAAGAACAAACTTGTATTGCATGCCACATATCCAATTTTGCAAATTTGATTCTAAAATTTTTACCTGAGATACTTTTGTATGTCTCCTCTATTGTATGAGGTACTTTTGAATGTCTCCTCTATTCTGTAAAAATTTCACATTCTAAAGAGTCCCAGAAAATAAGTTATAGTGAAAATGCCAAAATGACATGTTTGAAATTGATTTCGGGAGCATCCAAGAACCCTAACTTCCACGGGGAATATCTGTGAAAGTACAGTGAACCAACATCTGAAATTTTTACCATATGTACCCAGAGATATCTCCTTCATCTCTGAAAAAATTCAAGGTCTGAAACATCCCATAAAATATGTTATAGCAAATGTTCCAAGCTTACCTATTTGAAACTAATTTCAGGAGCATTCATGAACCTTAACTTCCATGGGGTATATATCTGAAAGTATAGCAAAATAGCATCTGAAATGTTTACCACATCTACACCAAGATATTTCCTCCATTTTTATAAAATTTCAAGGTTTGAAACATCCCAGAAAATAAGTTATAGCAAAAGTGCCAAGATGAAATGTTGGAAATTGATTTGAGGAGCATTCAGGAACCATAACTTCCACAAGGAATATCTCTGAAAGTATAATGAACCCGCATCTGAAATTTTTACCACATGCACACCAATATCTCTTATCCATCTCATCAAAATTTCAAGGTATGAAACATCCCAGAACATAAGTTATCATGAAAATTCAAATCTGACCGGAAACTGATTTCGCGACTTTTCCCTTTTGGACTAATATTCAACCTTTGCTCATCCATTTTTCACACACACACTTTTTCTCAATACTTTTTATTTTTATACTTTTTCATAGCCCTTCATAAAGGGACATGTCCATTAATTAAATAATAATTCCTAATACCATGGGAAAATACTCCAAACCTATGGGTTTGAAACCACAATTTCACTTTTTACTTTTTCACATGCACCCCTTTTTTAATATACTTGGCAACCTATATATATAAATCAATCTTGGAAATGTTGTGTATTGTAATGTTTTAAATCCTTTGAAATGAATGACAATAATTCCAATACATAATGTGTAAGTATGTGGTAAGTGGATAAGTTAAGTACAATTCCATTATATTTGAATTAATAATATGATTAATAAACTAATAAGCAAGTCCACTTGGAGGGTGATAACTCCTTAGGAGCACCATGAGAGCAGTGAACCAACAAGAGGGGAAGTAAGGGAGTCAATAAAATAATATTCCATAGTTGTTATCATGTGGCATTACCCCAAGCCTTCATATCCCTTTAAATTATTTGCCTTGTGTTATTTCCTAAGTTTTATGAGGGGGTCACAGGGTCTCCATGTAAGTCTAGAGTTCATGCAACCCTGGGAAGGGATTTGTTTAGTTATTTTGGGGGGAAATGCCATGGTTTGAATTATTTTCTAATTTGTATGTTTGTGGAGAGTGAGATTGTTGAAGAAATAATGGGTTGAAAAGTAATTCCTTGGTTGTAATAGCTAGTTGTTGGACTAAGTGATGAAAATCATAAGCATATCCAATAAATTCTCGCTTGTTGTTTCATTTCCCAGCATGGGGGTGGCACCTACATGAGATGGTGCCTATGACTGGGTGGAAAAAAATGCTTCCATGGAGCTATTTTCCCCAAATACAACTAAAGTATTATAAACTTTGTTACTAATGTGTACCTATATATATATATATATATATATATATATCAATCTTGGAAATGTTGTGTATTGTAATGTTGTAAATCCTTTGAAATGAATGACAATAATTCCAATACATAATGTGTAAGTATGTGGTAAGTGGATAAGTTAAGTACAATTTCATTATATTTGAATTAATAATATGATTAATAAACTAATAAGCAAGTGCACTTGGAGGGTGATAACTCCTTAGGAGCACCATGGGAGCAGTGAACCAACAAGAGGGGAAGTAAGGGAGTCAATAAAATAATATTCCATAGTTGTTATCGTGTGGCATTACCCCAAGCCTTCATATCCCTTTAAATTATTTGCCTTGTGTTATTTCCTAAGTTTTATGAGGGGGTTACAGGGTCTCCATGTAAGTCTAGAGTGCATGCAACCCTGGGAAGGGATTTGTTTAATTATTTTGGGGGGAAATGCCATGGTTCGAATTATTTTCTAATTTGTATGTTTGTGGAAGAGGGAATTCAGCTACCATAGTATGATTGCCATAAAATTATAACCATGAAAATTATGTGAAATCCATTATTATGTCCATGAGCTATTTTTCGGATTAATAGGAATTGATTTATAACGAAGTTTTCCTTGTTTCTAGCAAAAGTGATTTCCTATCCAACCTACATTGGAGCACTAGAAGGAAGTGGGATAGTCTGAGGAGCTATTTAGCAGTGAAGGGGATCACATTCCTTGTGTTGTGTAGGGTTGAGGGGGAAAGAGAGGTTGGAGAGTGAGATTGTTGAAGAAATAATGGGTTGAAAGGTAATTCCTTGGTTGTAATAGCTAGTTGTTGGACTAAGTGATGAAAATCATAAGCATATCCAATAAATTCTCACTTGTTGTTTCATTTCCCAGCATGGGGGTGGAACCTACATGAGATGGTGCCTATGACTGGGTGGAAAAAAAATGCTTCCATGGAGATATTTTCCCCAAATACAACTAAAGTATTATAAACTTTGTTACTAATGTGTTGAAAAATTGTGTGTTTTTTCCTAAAGATGCAAGTTTGGAAATTGACACTAGGCTTAGGAGTGCATGCTAGGATGTCTAGTAATTATTTAAATGTAGATTATGAGGCTATTACAACTATATATTGTATTGCGGAGGGAATAAATCTACCTCTGTCATGTAAATTAATTTCCAACCATTTTAGTTTGATGTAAATAGCCTAGTGGGTATTCCATAAGGAACCATAACAATGAAGAGAATGTAATTATATGCATGTGAAAGAATTTTATATGAATATTGTTGTAGATACATATTAGTGCTACTATAATTGTTCATGTACCATCTATTAATATTTAATGTATGAGTGTAAATATGTTTTATGTGTTGAGATGGATGAATGTGCTCATGGGTTGTGGAGTAATTGTTTATGGGCAATGTATTTTCCACTAAAAACCCATTATTGTCCATAAATTATATGTAATAATGTTGATCACTACTTAATTAGGAATGTGGGTTTGTTACATGAAATGAACCCTTGTTTCATCTTCAATCTGCCTTTAAATGATATCCTAACGCTCCCAAAGTTTTGTTGTCGGTGGTTGTGTTCTATTAGGGATTTGAAGATGATGATGCCACCTAGTGCATGACTGTTGGATGGTCTCCTTTATTTAGAAACCACTTTCTTTTATCTAGTGTAGATTTGTTGTGCTTGAGAAGGTTTGAACCTTTGGCTTCTTGATAAATCCACCACCAATGCTTTTGGTTTTTAACACCAACATGGACCCTTTCACAATTTTAACAAATGCAATGATATTTGGGATGCACAAGAACTAAATAAAGCTTGGACCTTGGCCTTTTCTTCTAATATTGTGGCTTAGTGAAACGATTTTATGACATTCATGTACCATGTGAAGGTCAAGAGGATAGTCTGCCACCAACTTAAATTATTCATCCTTTGGTGCATGCTCCATCTTCTTCTTATGCATGGATTGCATGTTTTTGTCATATGTAATATGTAACAAGTAGTGTATTTCTTTCAAAAAATTGAGTGCCTCACATTAACTTCGAGTGTGGTAATCCATTTATACTAAACATAGCGATAAAGACATTCATGTAGATCATACGAGAGTTGGTATTGATTCATCCATTCTTCTTTGTCCCTTTTTATGTCTCTATTCAAGATAGACTATTAGAGATTGAAAACAGGTATGCATGTTCCCATTGTTTTGCATGATAACCTCATCTTGGACATATGAGAATCCAAAAGAAACTCATTTATTAATTCTTCGAATTTGTCATAAATAGAAGCCTATGTTTACACTCTAGACTCATACAACTCAATGGCCAATTTATTGTCTTCTTATTCATAAAAACTTTGACACCACCACCATCATTTTCTAAGATGTGGAATGAATTTCTACTCATGCTTACTCAAGATCTATCTCAAATTCCAACAAAGGTGAATCAATACCTTCAACAACAATCGGATTTAAACTTTGGTCAAAGAGTTGCTCTCAAAATGAGTATGATCATTTTACAAAGGGCTTGGATAAGTATTATTTCAATGTAGGTTGTGAATAGATTTGATGCATACCAATCTAAGGATACGGAGGATGAGGGGTGTGAGAAGCCAGAAAGTGTGAGGGATGAAACTCCACACCTCCACGTATAGATCGAAAAAAGGATGAGGATGCAGGGTAAAATCATGAAGCTGGGTAACACTTTCGTGACAATCGGGTCTCCAAAATTTCTAGCGGCAATTTTTCGGTCATAAAACAAGCAAAAGTGTAACCCACCTTCATGATTTCACCCTGCAGAGATACAATCCATGCTGAAATGAAGAAATGTGAGAACGCAGAGGTTTGGGGGCAAAAGGTTGTATTACCAAAATTCTTTCATTCCACATAAAGAACTCTATGTGGGATGTGGCAATGCAGAAGTGGGATCAAATGATTACATCAATCTTGAAAACCTCTACATCTGCATGGGGAGATAATTCCATATGCAAAGGGAAGGGGTCATAGGACAAGGACTTCCACACCCTCACTGATATTTGATGTAGGATGCAAAATGTGTAAGGAAGGGATATTATAAAAGATTTCTCATCTGCATGGGGGGACAATGTGGGATGTGGAATGAAAAACCCTAACAACATTTCTCTACATAAAGGCTTAGAGCAATTTTTCTTATTTATTTAACAAAGGTACAAACTTAAGACCTTTCCCACACTTCTTCACTAAAGGAGCTTGAGACTACTGAGTCATGAAATCAAGGGTAAGGTTTAGGCATGAAAAAAAAGTGAAAACAAAGAGGATGCAAAGAAAAATCATCAATAGCGAGTTATGTTTCAAATAGAGGAAGAATGGTGGAACTTTTCATTATTGGGTGTTCAATAATACTTGTTGATGTATCCATGTACATGTAGTTGCATCATTCAAGACATAACACTATATAGCACACAATCCCTATGGAAAAAATAGACAAATGAGGATACAAATTTTGAAGAGTTGGTCACTTTCCTTTTTTATCCAAGTGATTGAAGAATTTCTAGTGGCTTCTCTTGGCTTTTTTAGTCATTGATGAATTCATGAAAGTTGATGGATTTACTAATTAAGTCATGCAGATCGGTTAAAGAGTTTGGCATGTTGAATCAAATAAAAATTTAAGTGAGTAACAAACTTTTTAGAAAAGTCATGAAAAACTATTGATGTAGAGAGTCAAAGCTAAGTTTAGTCAGGCTAAGTATGTTGAGTCAAGTCAAATTCAAGATAGTGAAAATCAAGTCCAATTGAATCAATTTTCTCTTTTGATGAAACACTGAGGATTCATGATTGGTGGTACATGACACCCTCACAATTTCTATTGTTTGAAAGAGAGGGTGCATGATCGGTTGTACCCGACACCCTATAATTGTCGTGTTGAATCTGTGACAAATAAGCGTGAATCATTTAGCATTTTAAATGGGTAAAGGAGAAAAAAGACAACAAAATACTAATCATGAAATTAAATTACTTCAACAAGATCTTGATTATGCTCTCCAAGAAATAGATAGGTTACATAAATTTAATTATTCAATAGTGGGAAAAGTCGTTGAACTTAGAGTACATGATAACGAGCTCTATCAAGAATTTGATGGTTTAACTACACAACGCATAAGTGAACTAGAAGAAATGTTGAAATCATTGGACCAATGGGTGACTGATATTTTTAAAACTCCGTCATAAGAAAGATCAAATGATAGAATCATTGAAGCAAGAGTTGTTTACAAAGGAAAATGAAGTGAAAAAATTGAACCAAGAAAAATTAATGTGTGATGCAATTTGTGATACAATTGATTTTCTTCAAAAACATGATAGTTCTAATGATACATGTAATTTGGTCGATGCTAATAATGATAATATACATGTGTCTCTTTCATGCTATGAGACTTAGAATAATGATCCTAGTGATATTTCTGAAGGTGGAGCTCTTATTGAAGATGATGAAATTGGTTGTTTTGAAAAGCATACAAAATGAATTGCCTCCAAACTCATGAATAAAATGGGTTTTGATGGAAAAAGTTTAAGAAAAAATGGGTCATGCATCCAGAATCTTATAGAGATATGTATATGACCAAGAAATGAAGGTCTTGGTTATGAAGGTCAAACAAACAATGAAGATATCAAGTTTGTGAAAGAAGAAACATCGATAGAAGGTGAATTATCTACAAGTAGCAATGTAATGAACCAAGTGGAGAAGCAAGAACAATATTGAAGTCATTGTGGCAGAACAATACATGTACAAGCTAAGTGTTAGAACTCACATCCTTCCAGTGTTTGTGGCTTTATCAATCATGATCATCAAACATGTTGGAAAAAACAAATATCAAAACCTCACATAACATTGTGGTTGGATAGATGTGCATGAATGACAAAAAATCGCTTTTATGCTTAAAGGATTCTAAAGGTAAAATCTTCCAATGTACAACATCGTCTCTCTCACACAAAAAAATCCATGAGTTAATTGGTCTTCAAAAATCAATTGTCACTAAGGAGAAGTCAAAAGAGTAATGTTGACTTCCCATTATTAGGAAAGAGTTGTTAGTTTGTGTTTTGAGTCATCTCTTTCAATAAGTCAAATCATGATCATTTTCATCTTGTGTGGTTCATGGTAATCCAAAAACCTCTTGTAATAGTTAAGGGTAAGCCAATGAAAAATCCCTTATGATGTAATGGTTAAGGGTAAGCCAAGGAAAACCATGGAAATGATATATTGGTTGAGGGAAACCCATAGAAAACCTAGGAGATGGTTAAGGGTAAGCCAAAGAAACCCTTGATATGAATATGATGCGGTCCAAATGATTGACTAAAGATCCAGACATTATAAAAAAAAATGGTGTATCTCATGCATGATACAAGAAGTCGACGATAATTCAACATGTAGATGCAAATTAAAAGACTAAAGAGTATGTATAGTGCATAAGGCTGAAAATAAAGACAACTTAGACATCCAAATTGAATCATAAGTATTCATTAAGGGGGGGTATGAAGGAATAATTCATACTTGTGATATTTAATAACGTAAATCATGCACAAATGAGTATGTTCAAAACCAATAATAAAGACAAAGAGATAAGTTAGGGATGAGGATATCATGGGATCACTTGAGATATTTTGGGAGATTGTTATGGAAATGGTTGAACCAACTATCTTATTATGAAATGTTTGTTATGGTCACCTCATGCTATAAAAAGGGACCTTGTGTATTGTATTAAAAGAGAGAGATGTATGATTTGTGAGAAATCAATACAATGTGATATTTAAAGGATATTTGTGTTCACAATTTTGTTGTCGATGTTTTTTTATTGTTGTGTGCATAATCCCGATAGTGATAACATATTTTCCCATTTTGTTTCACTAGTTGTGTTGGTGTACAAGGAGTGAACCATGATCCTCTTCGACTTAGGCCAAGGAAAATATAGTGAGATCATGTCATGTATTTGGAATTATTAATGGATGGGACTTATCAGTGGTGAGAGGGTAGTGTCAAATGATTTGATGTTTCTTGATTCACCTTTCAACTTGGAAACAACTTTTATGTATCCCAAGAAAATGGTGAGCTTTGTCTTGATTTAAAGGATTTATTAGTTCAATAACCCATAATGAAGGATTAACTCTTACTTGTGAATCATGAAGAATGTCTAAATTATATGATTGCTTTATAATGATGTAGACCACACATAAAATTCTATGTATGAATCAAATATGAGGACAAGGAGATAAGTTAAGTATGAGGATCTCATAGAATCAGTTGAGAGATTTAAGGAGAGATTATTGGAGGTAGTTATGGATATGGTTGAACTAAACATCTAATCATGACATAGTTGTTATGGTCAGCTAAAGTTATATAATGCGACATATTCTACAATAGAACACACATGGGAATGATTGATTAATAGAATTTCTCATTAAGGGATTTGTTGAGTGTTTAACTCCAAAGTGTCCCTTGCTTGATTTATGTTTGAGTGTAACTGTTGTTGATTATTAAACCCAACATTTGGTATCGGAGCCAGATTGAGGGTTACTTTCTACCCAATGCTACATATGAAGGAAATTGTTGATATTCTCCTTAGTTATGAGAAATTATGGTTGTTGGCTATGTACGTGGTTGAAGATCTATGGACTAGAGGGTTACTCTCTACCCAATGCTACATATGAAGGAAATTATCGATATTCTCCTTAGTTATGAGAAAGTATGGTTATTGGCTATGTACATGTATGAAAATATATGGAGTAGAGTTATGTGTGATCAGGAGCTTGACGTTAATAAAATAATGGTGTGAGATTTTTCATAGCTTTAATAATTGAAAGGAATTTCTTATTTTTTAAAGCTAAGAAATCAAGTCAAATGATGTGTTCTCTATATCAAATTTAAACAATGTGTATTTAATATCGGATCTAAGCAAGCTCCATGTTATTTAGTTCACACCTTCCAATTGTCGACTTGAATCATTGCTTCTTCAAGGAAAAATGAATGGAGGAGTTTGTTGGTGTGGAGAAATGATTGTTGATGGTTGGTGAGCTATAGTAATGATTCTGACAAAGAAAAAAAATGGAGAAGTCAAGAAAATTATTGAAGGCATTAATGATAGGCAAAAGTGAAAAACAAAAATGGCAACAGTTGGTGAAATTCCTATGAAACAACTTGAGGATGAAGGAAAACTCTCACAGGCTCAGAAGGAGAGGGTTTCAAAGGTTTCAGCTATAGAAATTTATGATGATTCCTTTTGCAAATATGTGTGGTGCACTCATAGTGGTTTCCATATCTAGATGAGATAAATCACACACCCTAAATATGATGTGAGTAGCCATGCAAATAAATCCATCACCAACTGGAAAAGAAGCACGACAATCAAGGAAAGTTAACACTAGAAGTAAATGGACACATTTATGTTGCACTAAAGAGACTACACATGGTTGATACATGGTGCCTTGGGGTGCACAAGAAATGAAATTAAAGAATTCACTGTATAAATATTCTTTGCAAATCAAACATGAACAGCGTGGATCTTAGCCCAGTAAATTTTTGAAAAGTCTATAAAAACAAGTCATCCATTTCAAAGAAGAAATTTGGTGTAAATATGAAAAAGAACAAAGAGTGGATGGCGATCAAGTGAATGCCATGTAATAAGATGGTAGAATGGAATTACAAATTTGGTGTTGTGGGGCTAAGAGGATGTGCTTATGGACCATAGTTTCACGAAGGATGGAACACACATGGAAAAGTAACAAAGGCAATAGCATAATTCAAAGGAGTAGCTCAACCCCACATATCCACTTGAAAGGTATAAAGTTTATTTTGACAAGTTTGCTTAATTTTATGGAAAACTTAAAGTAATGTATATTCAAAAGTGATCTACTATATGCCAAGAGAGCGAAAAGAGGGTTAGATGCAAGGTTGAGATAATGTATGTTATTAATGGTACCATGTTAAAATTAATGACATGGGTGAAGGTATAAAAGAGTGAAGGGTCAATAATGTATCAGGATTCAGTGGTCAACAGTTTTTTTAGTGGTCCCCTTCACATGGGGTGAATGGTCATGTATACTAGTTAAAGTCTAGGGAAAGTTAAATGATGTCTTATCTCCTTAATTGAAAGGAAGTGTTTGGTCATCCTCATTCATGGTCATGTCCTAATGTTATGTAATGAAGTAAAATCAAAGCTATTCACCATGTACAATTCTTTACATCAAAGCCAAATTTATAGTTACATCAAAGCCAAATTTATAGTTATTACATCAAAGCCAAATTTATAGTTACATCAAAGCCAAATTTATAGTTAAAGGTTGAGGATTTGTAGATGTAAGTCTAAACCAAAATCAAGTCAATA
The DNA here is from genome assembly GCA_900067695.1 of Picea abies. Lineage (NCBI taxonomy): Eukaryota > Viridiplantae > Streptophyta > Pinopsida > Pinales > Pinaceae > Picea > Picea abies. The sequence goes on from CBVK0104032026.1 coordinate 10,895, forward strand.
TAAGTTGAAGAGTAAAATTTGATTCAAATTCATTCAAACCATTGAATTCAATTTTAATTATGTCAAATCATGATAGTGGTGCATCAAGTTTTCCAAACCAAGGTCATGGGTGTCTTGTTGGACCTTGATGAACTCCAACAAGAAACGTATTTGTATGTAGGTAATTTCATATGCATGAAGAAGATTGCAAGTGTAGATGAAAGAGATGACAAAAGCAGAAGAAGTTAATGAAAGAAATAATAAGATGTGGACTCCATGACAGAAGGTGACAGAGGAAATTACAAGTAAATTGAAAGAATAAGAAGATGCAAGAAGAAGAAACATTAGACTCTTAGACTTGAACAAAAAAATGTAATAGGAAAGAGAAAGGAGACAAGGACAAAGAAGAAATTTTGAAGCAACAAAAGCGAGAAGAATGATGCAAAGCAAAGTAAGAATAAATAGTACTATGTGTTCAAAAATTGATATGCAAAAGAAGTGGATCCATGAAAAATGAAGTCCCTAAAAAATTTAATGATCCTCCTTGATAAAGTTATTTGTTGATGATGAAAAAGAAGATGGTCATGGTCCTATGTTTGTATAATGACTACAAAGCAAAGTAAGAATAAATAGTACTATGTGTTCAAAAATTGATATGCAAAAGAAGTGGATCCATGAAAAATGAAGTCCCTAAAAAATTTAATGATCCTCCTTGATAAAGTTATTTGTTGATGATGAAAAAGAAGATGGTCATGGTCCTATGTTTGTATAATGACTAGATTAGCCTGAGATGAACATGTATAAGGGAAAAAAAAATGTATGTACCTAATTCAAATGATGTGATAAGGCAAGTATACCTTGATACCCAACCCAATTGTTGATGGTTCATAGTAAACCAAAAACCACTTGTTATGAAAAATAAAGATTCGTAGTCATCCATAAACCATTTGGTGTCATGAACGGTTCTTGGTAAGCCAAAACCACTTGATAATTGTAATGGTTGAGGGTGATCCACAAAAACCCATGGGATGTAATGGTTGAGGTTAATACACAAAAACATGTGATGTGGTTACAGGTAAGCCAAAGAAAACCCATGATGATGATTGATAAATATTGAGGGGGAGTAAAAGGTACAAGTATGAAGTTTTGTGATTCAAAAATTGTTGATAAACCATGTACAAGAAAAAGATTCCTAGATAAATGGTGAATATAGTGGTTGTCAACCCATGTATTCTGATGGATGGTGACTTTTTTATATAGACTTCAACAAACATGATTATATTGAAGATGAAGAATGAAAAAGACAAGATGAAAAATTGAAAAAGATAGAAGATGAAGACAAAGAGCATAGTTGAATAAGATTGAAGGCAAAGACCATACAAGAAGATGAAGATTGGACCAGTTCAAAAGACTAGTTGAAGAGATGGAGGGTGATGATTAAATATTGAAATCACAAGTATTCATTAAGGGGGAGTATGAAAAATTAACACCTAGTACTTGTGAATCATGAATAATGTCTAGATTATACGATTGCTTTGTAATGATGTAGACCATGCATAAAAGTCTATGTATGAATAAAAGATGAGGACATGGAGACAAGTTAGGAATGAGGATCTCATATAATCAGTTGAGAGACTTAAAGAGAGATTATTGGAGATAGTTGTGGAGATAATTGAACTAAATACATAATTATGACATAGTTGTTATGGTCATCTAAATCTTATATAAAGAGACCCCTATTGTACAATAGAAACACACATGGGAATGACTCATTAATAGAATTGCCCCTTAGAGGATTTGTTGAGTGTTTAACTCCTAGTGTCCCTTGCTTGATATATATTTGAGTATAATTGTTGTTGATTATTAAACCCAACACATAAGTATTGGGGTCATGATTTGATATTCTCTCTAATAGCATTGGTACAAGGTACCCTTTTTACTCATAATTGGCATGTTAGGTTATAGGTTTCACAACCAATTAGGATGATAGGGATTAGGGGCATCATTGTTTTTCCATTTGATCTAAATGTGTGTTAGAGCATGAGGACCCAATCGCATTTTTCTTCAATCCATGAGAAAGTTGTACAAAGTCTCTGATGTTCCCTTTACATTATCATCATAATGCTTCCATCAAAGAGGTACAAATTGGTTTAATGCATGAGAGTTGGCACTTTGAGACTTATGGCAGTTTTACTTCCTTATTGGTGTCAAATCACATTATTCAATGAGGGATGGGGCTTGCTACTAGATCCATGTGGTGTGAGGACAGTTATAGCCTTGGGGCAGTTTATGTGAGAGGGATCTCTAAGAGTACCTGACTCTTAGTCATTCCAACAGTTGTTATGGCATTGTGTTACCTAAGTGTGGTGCAAGGATTGATAATAATGACTTCATGGAGATTGGTTACTTTTCCATCTGATCCTAGTGGTGTAGAATTGGTTATTAATGACTTGAAGTATGTGTTAGCTTCCAATCAGTATTGGGCATGTTTCATCTACTCTTTGACTTCATTAATTGTTAATTGCTTGAGGAAAGCAATTTGTGAGCAAAGGACTTGTAGTGTGCCCTTTTTGGGGCATTTTTATTGTGGTGCCCACTTGTCATTTTCAATGAGTCAACTGTGGTGATTCACTTGATAGGTAGCAGGGAGTTTATGTTGCATGGTTTCTACTAACCTTTATTTTATTATATGAAATAAATAGATTGTTTTCCTTTTGTTTGGAGGGATCATAGAGTTTAGGAGGTTGGGTCGCATGGGGGGTGGGGGGGCACTTGTATTTGGTTGTCTTAGTGCAAATCTTACATTTAAGGCAAAAAAAAAGTGGATCTTTGAGAGACCTATGGTGGTCATGCAATATCTATTTGGAATCAAGTATGAGTTAGGGATCCAGTGACACCAATTTTACATGATTCTAAGGGCTATACGCAAATTTATGGTTGTTTCTTTGAGCAAGGGTATTGTAAAAACAAAAATATTCTTTTAATTGGAATTTCATAACTTATGAATCCTCAATTATAAAAATATTATTTGATGTTTGATGTGTTGTTATAAGTTGGAGAGGACCTAAACTCTTAAACAAACAAATTAATGAAACTTAAGTATACAACACAATTCTTAACAATGATAAAATTTTATTATTGAAACATAATGCCTAAGAAAGTAGAGTTTATACACAATATGCAAGACAACAAAGACAAATGATACACTATTGTGAAACCCTCCTGGGGTTAAAAAGAACTCCACTCTAAACTACCAAGGCTTTTTTCTCATTCCATACTCTATAAGTAATTTCCAAGAACATAAGATGGCTCAATTATATAGGCAAAGTCTCATAACAATCATGTTATCATGATTGTAAGATTAGAAAAACCACCAAACTATATGGAGAGAGAATATATTAACTCAATTCCAAATAGGACTTATCTATATCCACAAATTCGAGTTACATAACAGCTTAACACAAGAGTAGGATGATTGTCTCAACCAACCACTAAACCATGTCACAAGTTATTTCCCTAGTTGAAGAGTGATTCTTAATGCAACATAATATCCAAAAGAAAAGATAAACAATTATTAGTTATAATAAATCTTATCATTAGCACTCCCTCCTTAATATTGACTTGGGAAGTAACATTACATTTATCCCCACTTGATGAGAACTTCCTTCACTCCAAGGAGATTTTGAAAGTTAATAAATTTATCCTCTACCAAAGATTTAGTAGAGATATCAACTATTTGGTTCTCAATATGGCAATAATCCACCTAAATGATTTGGTCATGGATGGGTCATTGAATGCAGTGTTGATGTACCTCAACATGTTTGGTTGTGACATTATGATAAACTCGATAATGAAAAATATAAATAGCACCTTGATTATCACAACAAAGGGTAGTTGGATTTTCTTTTCAAAGTCCAAGTTCTTCCAAAAAAATTCAAATCCATACAACTTCTTGCTCTACAATGACAACACCCCTATATTTGGCTTCAGTAGAAGTGAAATGGTGGATTGTATCTTGTTCGACCATGCAACAACCTATGGGTTCAAAAGGAAGCCTAACTAGAAATGGATTTGTGCTCATCCTAGTCTCCAACCCAATATGAATCGGAATATTTGACCAAGTGTGAATGTCCCCCATAACAATATTAGATACCATATTAACAAGTACTTTAACATATCTCATAATACACCATTGCAAACCAATGCCTTTCAATAGGATTATGTGTATATCAAGAAACTAAATGAACAACAAAGGTAATGTCAAGTAAGTTATAAGACAAAAATACAAAAGAAGTCAATAGGAGAACAAATACATTTAGTTGATATTTTGACTCAACATTAAAATGGGATAGAACAAGATTTAATTCTTCCTTGCAGAACCTTTGAATAAGAGCTAAAGAATATTTCGGTCGTAAGAGAATGATATTATCATCTAACTATGGAATTGATTATTGATAAAGTGATGCAAGGGAGATAAATCATCTTAAAGTTGCTCTTAAGTTTCTTCTTCATGCCAAGAATCATCTCAATGCCATTGCATCTAAGTATTAATTCATCTAATTCATCTACATACAATACAATTATCAAAACATCTCTATCAATATTCTTGACAGATAAGTTGGGATCAAAATAGCAATGAATGAAGTCACTAAAAAAAGGAATTTATTAATCTCCTCATACCATACCCAAGGGCCTTGCTTCTATCCATATAATGACTTCTTCAACTACACACGAGTGCTAATCATTAAAAATCCTAAAGATTGCTTCATATAAATTTTATCCAAAAGATCCAAATTCAATAACACTAATTTAACATTCATTTGATGAAAATCCTACTAGAAGTAAGCAATGATTGTAGCCAATTTGGGAACAGGGGCAAAAGTTTGTAGTCAATACTTTCCTTTCTATGAAAAATACTTGAGCTACCAAACCAGCTCTGCACTTCTCAATATGACTATTGGAACAAAATTTGGTTTTGTAGATCCACTTAAAACCAACAACATTCTTCCATGGTGAAAGAGGTGCGAACTCCCATGTTCATAATAGAAATTTTGAGGTCTAAAATGGGTCTTCCAAGGAAAATAACAAAATTAAAGTTATGAATTTTCAAAGGAAAAGAAAAAACTTTTTTTTATCATATTTTTTTACTTATATTCTTATAGGTTTACTTAAATTTCAAGTGTAAGCACTTGTTGGATGCGGAATTAAATTATGCATCAAACAAGTACTCACTTTGTATGTTTTTGATAGACCCATAGTGGGGTAAACTCGAAATACATGGATTATAATATTATAAAATAAAAAAAAACAAGAAACACATTTTTCCATGTATTTCCATTGTATCTCACTGTGCACCTATCAAAAGTATCCAAGGTGGGTACTCGTAGGTAGCTAAAAGGCTAGTAGCAAAGAGATTGGTTTTTAAGTCATCTATGTATATCAATGTCTACATCGCACTTCTAAGTCAATGGAGAAAAATAATTTATAGAAGCTACTGGCACATATTCATATACACTTTATTTGTTTCTAATCAATGGAGATTCATACAAAGTCCTTCCACCGAGTAGTTTTTAACTGTCTTGGTCAAATCCTCAATTTCTAATGAAATTTTTAGTCAAATCCACAAATTTGGCAATTCCCATAATGATTGGATAATACAAAAAGGAATTCGATATGGGATAATTAGGGAATATGCCAACCCTTGTAATGCCCAAGTAGTTGTATAAATTGTTATATATGTAAGAGCTTTCCATGTCATGAAGAGGGTTATGGACATCAAACAACAAAGAGGAAGAAGAGCATCAAAGGATATGAATACGTGGTTATGGATCTTGAAGGGTGCAGACCAATCCATTCCAAAGCCACCTATTCAAATCCCCCCTTCTCTGACACCTAATTCAAACCCCCCCAAATACTTAATTATAAACCCCGCAATATTCATATGTTTTCAATATTTTAAAAATATGTCTTGACCCATATATACTAGGAAACATATTGCTTTTATTTTTTAGAATTTTAAACCCCCCAATATAAACTCACATGGTATAATATTGCCTACTTAGCGAACCCCTTTTAGTAGGAACACAATCCAAAATGCATGTTGCACATGGAATTTTTTGATTCCAAAATATATAATCAAGCCCTTTGCAAAGAAGCATGCACCTAGCGATTTCCATGAATATGATTTTTTATTTCTGCCGCACCATTATGTTATGGAGTATATGGGACAAAGATCTAACAAGAAATGCTAGATTTTGCATGAAGATCTTAAAATGCATGATTTGTAACATACTCGCCACCATTATCAATGTTGAGTATCTCAATAGTGGGGTTACTTTGATTTTCAAACATGGCATTAAATTCTTCAAATTTCTCTAAAATATTGGCTCTCTTATTCAAAAACTACACCCAAATATGTCTAGAGAAAAACATCAATGAATGTTAACATATAACTTGCCCTCGATAAGAAAGGTTTCTCCATTGGTTTGCATAAGTCATTGTGTACGTTCTACAAGGAAGTAGTGGTGCACCAAGACTTACCCTTATCAAAGCTCTCGTGATGATGCTTACCTAGAGTACGTCTTGTGCAAACATATTTTTGTTGTGACAAAGAATGTAAACCACACACCATCTTTAGCATGAGTATCAATTAGAAATTGTGAAAATTTAGATAACTTAATCATCCATGCCAAAGGCTACTATAAGAATCACTTATAGCACCACAAGAATACAAGAGGGCATCACATAAAGTAAATTTTGAAAACTTCCAAACCTCTAGTGCACCTTCTCTCCTTTAGGGTTGTGAGGCCACGACCCTGTTGTTAGAAATAAAGAGATGTGCTTGTTTTTCCATAGACAATATAGCAATATTGTCCCCAACCATAGGCACAAAGGCTACCCCCGATCACCTTAACCTTGACAAACAGAATAATTCTGGAAGCAAACCAATAGCCAACCAAGGTAG
>CBVK0104032037.1:0-10352 GCA_900067695.1 Picea abies
TCGCTTGGTCCTTACAAGTGTTTGATTACCTAATTAACTAAGTGCCTTTGGTACAACCTTGCGCAATTCAAAAGCCCTAGGAAGCTAGCATGTGTACATGTGGGTCCGTTACTATCCCTTTAACTCCCTATTGTGATGTAATCTAAGAAAAGATTGAAAACTATCCTAGATTGAACATGTGGGCATGTATGGGCCCGTTACAAAACCTTTAAACTCTCCTAGTGTTTTGATCTAAGAAAGTAAACTTCAAGCACTATCCTATCTTTGTAGCATGTGGGCATGTATGGGCCCGTTACAATATTAAGATGTGTTTGAAAAAACAAACTAAGAGGAGTCCCAAGAAGGGTTGTTGTCCTCTCCTAAAGGTTTTAATGTTTTTTAAGGGAGATGAAATCGTTTCACAATCTTTTTCTGATTCTCAAGGTCGCTTGGAGGTGCGAGAGAAGAGCATACTAAGCAATTGTAATTCAACTTTTAGTCCCAATGTAAGTTAAATGTGATTAAAAATGATTTCCAACTTATATTGTAAGTCAAAACAAGCCATCCATGTGGCAAAAAGAAAAGAAGGGAAATTGATTTTAACCTCCTAAGTGCCTATGTGTTTTTTGACTAACCCCTTTATATGATGAGGGGACTAAGTGTGGTGCAGCTTTAAGACATGCTTGACATCATTTTTAAGAAGGAAAATGGCCTTCCCCACATCTCAACAACTTTACAATATGAAATTTTGCACAGATGCGCGGGTCCTAGTGAAGACATAGGTGCATAGAGCGCATGCGCGTGAGCAGAGACAAGATGAAAAGTGCACGTGCGCAGAACAGAACCGTGAGTCAAGTGCATGAGCGCACGATGCACGTTTGTGCACTGAAAAACCCGTGCATATGTGGCGCACGACTGAGAACAAAAAATCTGAATGGATTTCTCTCAATTCAACTTGGAATTGGCTGGTTGGCAGGTCGACTTAGGCCGGTTAGTGCACCTGCAAGTTAAAAAAACTAAAAGAAGAGAAAAATAAACCCAAATGAGGTAGGAAATTGATACCTTTCCCCAGTGGAGTCGCCAATCTGTTGCACCTCTTTCGTCACCTTGGTGAGCAAATAAGAGGTGCTTGCAAGCTCAGTTGGGTCTGCTAAGCAGGACAGATGTAGAGAAAAGAGTTAGGGAAAGAAAACAAAAACTATAATTAAGAATTAAACTAATAGATGCAATAAAAACTAAAATCATGAGCATAGGGACATAGAAACAAAAAGAACCAAAAGACCCATGTCACCAATGTTTGAGGCTAATCTATTGATGAAAACAAAGCACCAAGAATATGAGTCCCTTCTTCCTCCAAGGGAAGGCTCTTGGACCCTCACTAGCTAGCTCTTCTTACAACAAAGAAAATGGAAAATGATGATGAAAGAACTCTTTACAAATCCACTCAATGGTGAGGTGGATTGTTCAATGTAATGGTGCCAATATGCTTGTGTCAAGGATGGAGTCCTCAAAACTATATAGGTAGGATAACATTACTTTGAATTCCTTGAGAAAATGAGGTGCATTCATGTCTTTTTATAGCATTCATATGGGTTATTGTTTAACTGCTTTGTAGTGTGAAAAGAGGCCATTTAGGGCATTATTAGGTCTTTGACCAGCCCACCAGTCGGATCCAGTCCAGATTTGCGGGTCAAATAAGCTTGGGAGCTGAACCATAAGTGGTTGGGAGGCTGACCACTTCCATAAATGCGTCGTTTAGCAGGTGCGTGGATTTTTGCGCTAACAGTCGTGCATCGTGTGCCTGTGCACGATTTCTACGTTCCTGTTCCGCGCATGCGCGCGCGCGCCCAATGTCTGCAAAGCGCTCTTCAATTTTTCACTACTTTGTATAGTTTTTGGCCTTTTTGAATGATGTGGTATTAATTCAGGTCCATGAATGACTTCATTGTTGTTTGACGATGCTGAGTTCTTATAACCATGTGCGGACGAAATTTTAACATATAGTTGGAGTGAGATCCAACTAATTCTAATCTTGGAGATTTAGGTTGAGAGAATATCTCAACAGTCTCCTACAAAACCTCAAGCCAATCCCCAAACTTAGCGCACAACATTAATGTGAGCATTATCTCTAACACCCCCCTTTAATGCTTACATTCAAAAAACTTACAATACTGAAATCATGATTACAAAATTTGTCATATGTCTTTGTCTAATTGGTCCTCTTACACACTTACACCCATCTCTGAACTTCATAGACACACTCTTTCTCTCCCATCATCTTTGAGCTACCACTTCATACAGCACAGATAAAACTTCTTCCGACCATCTTTGACGTTATTTGTACAACCGACGCTTCTTGACTTCTCGAAGGACAATCTTGATACTGAACCATCCTATGGATACACTTCCATCTGTGAATATTTCGCTTTCGGCTATCCGCGATATCTAGGAGAATGATCTGGATACTGAATGTCTTCAGCATTCAGTTTCACAACTTGACCTTCTCCACAAACACAAGATTACATACATAAAATAACCTGTAATTGTTGATCTTGAAGCATCGAAGGACAACAAGATCCATCAGTGTATGACAGACTGTAAACATGACCAAACCAGTAACCATGTTCTTACATGGAACCGAAGTACCTCAAGAACAACCGATTTACATTATGTTACTCTGTTCAGTTAATTGGTTCTTCATAATTTTACAAAAATAAAACATTTAGAAATACAAATGGCTATACCACACTAAATGCCTTACAAATCTGTTGTCTAATATTTCTGTGATGGACATGGCTTGATTCTCCTCTCGGAGCAGCTAGATTACCACTCCTATATACATTGTCCACGCTCTTCTTACTCCACACATTATGCATTGTTCTGATAGCAATTGTAGACTTCAAGAAAAGTGTAGGGACCAAATTTAATTAAGTCTAATAAAATCCATAAATTGAAACAGATAAGATTACTTCTACACAGAAAGGCTAAGTAATTTCTTTCATTCAACATATAAGCAGGTTAAATTAATTAATGAACAACAATCTAGTGAATTACATAACATAATAAAAATACCTCTGCCTGATGCTAATTCCCGTTGATCTGGTTGTCCTTTCCCTGCTGCTTTGCCCAGCCTAATGCATTGACCAAACCCTGCCCAAAAACCGACTAACCACCCAGCTAGCTAGGAGCAACCTGTCCGGCTCCCTAGCTCCAGGATACCGTAAGGAATCCTGACCCCCGTGCCCAAAACCCCCAGCAACCCGGTGCCCCCTGCAATGGTTCACCAAAACTCTAGAACCCAACCCCTCAAAACCCCTCTGATTAGAGTGCTTGGTGGAATAATACTACATTTGAATATAGGGTTGCTGGCGCTTTGGTTTGATCTTTAATATATTGTAAAGTAATTTTCCCCTGAAGAAAATATTTGAAATTATGAAACAAATTATGTATACATCTCTCCTCGGGTTTTGAATGGTTGTCTTATACGTGTTATATACTTTTAAGGCTAATGTACTGATTTGAGTAACTATTTCCCTTTTTTTTTTTTTTGGGCGGCTATTGACAGCATCTCATATGGGCCATGCATTTCATTGTCTTCTCAGTTTCTCCTTTCTCAGATTTTTTTTTTTATCTTCCTTTCATCTGCACTTGTTTGTTGAGTCTAGGTGGTGAAACCTTTATCTTTATTCTCAAAAGCACAACTTGTCATATTATGCTGCAATCTTGGCTCACATTGTATTTTTCCATTGAACTTTGTCTCTTTTGCATTGAGAATTTGAAGCCTACTTGAGAAATGTCAGTTTGTCATAATCCGGTGAATCCCAAACATGCTTAATGATTGGTCTGAAGCTTTGATGAACTTCTTTTCATACCAACATTAATAAAACTTACCTCAAGTCCTACATATCTATTTTTATATGTTTACTAGAAATGTTTATTGCTTAAGCCTGGCAGAATTGACACACACACACACACACACACACACACACATATATATATATATATATTGGTTTTTATTATTTGTTTGTTTATTTGAACTAATGTTAAAATTCATTTAACACTCGCAATATGTATAATATTATACTATTTTCATTTTTAAAGTGCATATTGTTTATATATATGTCTGTATATATAATAAAAAAAAATTGTGTGCTTGTCTTGCAGGTTAGGTGGAGATGGAGGTGGAGCTTGGACCAGATTTATCTAATTAAGGGTTTCAAGGCCCCTGGACTGCTAGATTTATCTAATTTCTGGGTGGGTACAGTTCCATTCCTAAGTTAGGTAGGTGGGTAGGTAGGCTCTTAAGGCTCCAGTGCTTCAAACTAAAGCTCTGATACCATGTGTAGGGACCAGAAATTAACAAGCCTAATAAAATTCATACAATTAAACATAAATTTCTTTCAATGCCTAAGTAATTCAATAATCATCATACAAGCAGATAATATTCAACAGAAAATTTAATTTATCCACAGCATGAATTAAATTTACAAACAACATGCTAATAATTTACATAATCATCACATAACTCAGAAAATTCATAAATAAAATACCTCTTCCTGATCCTAAACTCTCGCTTATCTGGTTGTCCTCCCTGTTGTCTTGCCCAGCCTGCTGCTTGACCAAACCCTGTCCAAACCGACTAACCACCCAGCCAGCTAGGAGTAGCCTGTCTGGCTCCCTAGCTCCAGGATACCGTAAGGAATCTTGGCCCACATGCCCAAAACCCCCAGCAACATGGTGCCCCCTGCAATGATTCACAAAAACCCCCAAAACCAAACTCCCAACACCAAAAAATATGCCAAACCAGAAATACAATGCCCTCCTCCAAAATGTTTCCTCCCCAAAAAATCATGCCTTTCTCCCATCAGACTCCTCCCGTCATATCTCCCCCCATCCACCGACTCCCTATCCTCCATTAATTACCTTATCCTCCCCACTATTACCTTATCCCATGCCTTTATTACCTTATCCTTCATTTAATGCTTCATTCCCCCCTGCATATGTAAAGTCTTTAATTAAATAAATTAAAATTATTAAGCCCCTTTAATTCATTACACAAACCTTTAATGAGTCAATTGGTTAATTAATTAATCAATCAACAGATATAAACAATTAATTAATAAATATTATTAAGAAATAAACATTGTTTAACTAAAACCATATTAGGAAAATTAATTATATAATTAATTATACTTAATAATCCCTATGCAACTATTTAATCGGGGTTGTTACAAAAAGGACACCTCTCAATCTTTGATTCACGCCCCCCTCCTTTTCAATCACGCATAGAAATGTGATCTTATCCCTAGCAAATCAGACCTGTAAACGATGACATATATCAAAGTAGCTCCAATTTGATATGGCGATGACGCCATCATTTGCTGGCTTTAAACAATATTTTAACTGATGCAACAGATCTAGAAATTACAAAGCAGGGGAATGCTTCCTCGATCCATCTTCTTCAAACAAATATGCCTTTTGTATGTTGATGGAACCCGTGCAGAGTAGTGAGCCCTTGGAATCTTTTCATTCAAGCTACAAACAACCAATTGGTTCCCTTCAAGGATATAATGTTCTCAATTTGCACATATGGGGTGATTCAATATTTGCAGTGAAACGAATCTACAAATGGTTGCACAAAAGTAAACACTTTCTGCAATCACTATGCGAACATCGATGTATGTTGACTCGCAACTTGCACTAGTGACAATGGGCAATGATTTTATTCTACATCACTATGTACACACAAAAAAAAATCCTCACAAAGAACTATTCTAATTCTACTCTCAATCATACACACGGAAACCCTCTACTCACATTCTAATCCTACTGCTATAGTGGAATCATCTCTCACATCTTCCTAGCTCTCCCGTGAGGGAATTAAGCCACTCTAGGCTCTTATACCAATTTAGAGAAATGGAGAGCATCCGTTGCACAGGATTCACAAAAAAAATTGTTCGTATTACATTCTCACACAAATACATTACATGTATATATAGTTGGAGTGAGATCCAACTAATTCTAATCTTGGAGATTTAGGTTTTATCTTTATCTCATGTACGCCAATCATCAAAAAAGGTAATGACCTCTTTAAATCATCTGTTATAATCATAATCACATTCATATCTTTGAATCATAAAAATGGATTGATGCTTGATGCCAATTTTTTGTAATTATTAATTTATTTTTTTCTTTCACCATCCCCATGTTAATATCACTTTTTATATACAATAAATTAATGATAATCATTGAAAAATTTGCATAAATATAGCAATGGAATTGTTGTGTACTTGATACTATATTGCTCTTTGTTCTTTATATAACAGGAAAGGCTGGGTTACCCAGCCTTTGTTTTGTTAAACAAAAATATAAATACTCTAAAATCTCATTTGAGAATCTTTGTTTTTTATATAACAGTAAAGCTTGGGTTACATGGCTTTTGTTTTGTTAAACAAAAATGTAAATACTCTAAAATCTCATCTGAGAATGTAATCTCAAGAACATCATCCACCAATTCATAAGTCATATGTTTGTAATTTTTAAGATGTGATATGTTTGTCATATCTTATAGTGTGAAATATGAAAGATGTGATATTATTCTCTTTTTAAGAGCACAAGATCTAGTAAAATTACTCTTAATAAAATAATAAATAAAAATATTGCATTGTCAATTAAATTTAACTGGAGTGGTTAATAAAAATAATTGTTATATCTTATTTTTAGAACTGAAAATTCTACCATACTATGATATGAAATGAAAATGTGTCTACTTTCCAGGTTAAGTCTCTCCCATTTACTCCACTCACCTTGCAGGACATCAAGGTATGCGAATATAATATAAGATCAAACATATTTTTTTTACAAAGTTTTTAGAGGATTTATAAAAACCTGCCACTTTTGGAGGTAATATGTGTTGTTTTAGGGTTATCTAAATGTTCTAAGTTCTGGTTTTTTTTTGTTAGAATTGGACTACATATATCTGCATGAAATCACATAAATTTGTACGAAATCATTATTTTCTATTGTTTAAAATTCATTTTTGAATACAGAAATGAAATCAACATAGTGAAAAACCACTTGGACATTCTAATCGTACATAAATAATCAATCAAATCTATTTAGGTATGAAACATCAAAACTGAGGAAATGGCATTGATTTTGATTTTGGTTGTGACACACTGAGTCAGGATAAAAACCTCTTCCTTTATAATGGTGTGGATACCACCTTGTATTATACCAAGTGGAAGTTTTTCCTAGTACCTTTTCAGAGGAGGCCACTTTAGCAAGGAACCCAACGTGTTCCCAATCTCTGTATGCATTTCATATTTAGAAGTCTGTATGCATTTCAATGTTCTCGGCGCTCTCTCTCTCTCTAGCAGGTGTTTATGGGACAAATCACCTTTCACGGAATCAAACATAAAATCCTTTTTACTGTCCTGAACAATGTACTAGGATTTCAAAATTTGAGGAAGGACTATTTTCTGACACAACTGATACCATAAAAATATAGTTCGTGAAATTTAGAAAAAACGGTTTTTGGTATGCCGTCTTGCCTACTTCGTTTTGCTCAGCAACATTTTCTCTTTCAGAAGCTTTCCCTATTGTAAAATTGGTTTATGTAGAGGGAATCTGTTTGAAAACAAACGGTGCAGTCGGTGGGAATTGATGACTGTGACGAACATCCATCCATCAAAACAGAGAATTAAATTGAAATTCATTGCTGCCATCAACTAAAATGCAGATTGCAACAAAAATTGACGCCGTTGCCGGGGATCGAACCCGGGTCACCCGCGTGACAGGCGGGAATACTCACCACTATACTACAACGACTTGGACGCTCAGTCATTTAGAAGGATAGTCTAGTTCGTTACTAAGAGCGGCTTGTTGGTTTCCTTGATCAAACTATGAGGCTAAGCTTCAGGACTAGGTATGATGCTAGATCTTTCAAGGGATTTCTTTTCAAGTTAAGTTAAAAACCTTATTAAGGGAGGAGGAAAGAAAGGGATTTTTTTCTTGATATTTTATGTGAGAAATTTAATCTATAAACAACCTTTTACCAATGATGTTTATGTGGGTCTTTCTAAACTCTTAATGTGGTTTTACGAGAATGTCATGAACATCCATAGCCTTAGATATCTTTCCTTTGAAGATCCCTTTCCCACCATAATTTTATGCCAGCTCTCCTTAATTTTAAATTTTTAAAATGCATCTCTTGATGGTTTTGGATTTCTATTTAAGGTTGGTTCTATGTTTTAAATTTCGGTTTATACTATGTAATTATGATGGAAAGGGTGAACATTGTGGGACCTATTTTGGTTAAGTCTTTTGTTATGAATAGAAAAACAATCAATTTACGAGGAGGTAAATTATATAGGCTATGTTTTTGGTTTGAAGTTGAAATTCATGTAAATTTTTCGGATGCACCTTTACCTCTCATAAATGAAAGTCTTTATCATATAAATGTTTTTTATAAAAAAAAAAAAAGATATAACAGATAAGTTAACCTACCAAGAAAAATGGGGGCATGATGCCACCCAAATGGAAGGAAGTATAAGTACCATGGAAGTAATTATATAATAAATGTTTGCTTAAGAGACTGAAATCATATAATAATAATCTACATTAATCTCAAGATTAACATAGTGGGTGTATTTAATGGAATGATTTTTGAAAGAATTGTCTCAAGTTTCTTGGTATTGTGGGCATGGTTCAATTTGTTTCCTTCATTTAATTTATTTGTTATTTTTATGGTTTTGTCTAGATTTTTCACTATCATAGAAAGTTTTGAAAGTTGGGGACATAGAGGGCTAGAAATTAAGTTTTTCAAGGATTTCCTCTATAATATAACAAGATGGAAACAAATAAGATACAAACATCTACACTAGAAGTTGATGCTTTAAGGACTAGAAATGGTTATATACATTGAACTTTGGATTATTTGTAAAATACAATGGAAACTATTCTACAAAATCAAAGTAGCTCAAGCCTATAATAGTCAAACAAGGTAGTCCAATAATAGGAAAGGAATTTCACCAGCACTAAGTTGATCATAGGAAGCTTTTGTGAAGTATTGCTTGAGTTTTGAACCTTGCCTATCACTTATTTGTTTTACCTTATTTGGAAGGAAAGTTGAAACAAAGAACAAGCATGAGGTTGTATATATACAACTTTTGGGACTATTTGGTTAGGGTGCATTTGACATTTGATGGATATCTAATATCTACCTGCCTTTCAAGCTTCTCTGATACTTGAAAGTTGTGTTCACAATTTATTAAGGAAATGATTATTTTGATGGTTGAGACTACATAGTTTGTAGTGGATATGTATATGGAGTCCATTACCTTACATGTGTGACTTCCAAGCTTTGATTGCATATTCTAAGTGCACTATTTCTTGATCTTGTCATTAGGAATTTTAAACTTCTATGTATATATGTGCAATATGTGCAATATCATCATTTGCCTCTCATTTCATAGTATTGTTTCCATGATAATCATGATCCAACTTCTCACACTCAATGTAACCCTTAAGCCTCTCCAAGTGGCTCCCACTTGAAGTGACAATGTAAAATTCTACCCTCGGATGAGGTGAGGAATAGGCAATATCAATAATTTTATCTTTCTCTTTTGCAACCACATAAGATCTGTGATAATCTCTTGTGAAATCCAAGTCAAATTTCTAATCAATAATAAATATGTGGCCAAGAACAATAACATAAATCATGAAGTTCAAAGGTGCTCAATGATCTTAAAGTTCCATAATCATCATTGAAATATTTTGTAGCCAGTGGTTGATATTTGACTACATTTAACAATATTCTAAACAAAAAAAAATGTCAATTGAAAATGAGGATACAATTTATTCTTTACAAAGTAAACTACCAAATGGAACATGATGAAGAATTAATATTTACAAGGATTTATAAAGTTAAAATAGGGACCCTTAATTTTATTTTGAGTTGGCAAGCTTAGGTATTATTAGGCACCTATATTCTCACAACGGCTTGGGAATGCATAAACAAGCAGACCATGGTGAATATGAGAATTCAATCCATGGCCTACAAACTTTTCTACTAGTGTAGAAGCCAACTTTATTCATTCTAAATGATTAATAGAATTGGTAATTGATTTTCTTAGCATTGGTGATAATAAACTAGATTGCATAATTGATAGGCCTCAAAGATATAGATGAGTATGACACAGACATTGGGGATCATGGGTCTCGGAATTTTCCATCCCTTATTGTAAAAAAATTGTTCTCTCTCCATTGTGCATTCATCATAACTATAAAATTTTGATTCTATATTTGTTCTGAATTCGTGATTGTAAAATATTTTCGCTATCCCTTGAGAAAATGTTGTTTTGGATTGACTC
>CBVK0104032039.1:0-22422 GCA_900067695.1 Picea abies
ATATAACACATACCCAACATCTTCCTTGCACCTCTGAAGTATTTTTTCCACAGAGCTTCCTTGCTCCAAGCAAGATCACCACTAACAATGTGCCATAGCAATTTCGCCCCCAAGGCCAGATTCTGCACTTGGGTTTTTTTGAAATTGAGACCTCCTTCCAAGAGGGGTTTGGAAATTTTGTCCCAATTTATAAGGTAAAGTCTCCTACCTGTTTGCTTCCCCCCTTCCCATAGGAAGCTTCTCTACATTGCCTCCATTTTTTGGATTGTGGAGCTTAGAGCTAAAAGCAAAGAGTTCTGATAGATGGGTACATTGTCCAGGACAGATTTGATTAGGACTATCCTCCCTGCTAGATTTAGCCAGTTCGCCCCCTAGGAGGAGATTCTCTTTTTTAGTTTGTCTAATAAGTGGTTCCATTGTGAGGCCCTTGGAGCAGCCTTGGAGATAGGGATTCCCAGGTAGGTGAAGGTCTCCCAATTGATGTGCCCTTCCATCCCCAAAGCACTGGAAATTCCCAGCATTTCTTTGGGTGTAATGTTCCAACCATAAATCTTAATTTTTTTTTGACTTATCTCGCTTCCTGAAACTGCAGCATATGCATCAAGCTCCTCTTTGAACCTTTTTGCTACTAATAGACTTGCCCCACCTAGCAGCAGGGTATCATCCGCAAATTGCGCATGGTTGATTTCCTTCACACCTTATGCTATTTTTAGCCCTTGGAGGTTGCTTTGGATTCTGGAATTTTCCAGCTGGTAGCTAAGAACCGAGGCTTGGATTGCATAGAGCAGGGGCAAGAGAGGGCATCCTTGCCTTAAACCTCTAGACGCTTTGAAAAATTTTGTTACTCTTCCATTTACCATGGGGGCTATCCATGGCGACCCTATGCAGGCTCTTATCCAATTCACAAAGGACTGATCGAATCCGAACTTCCTCATTACCTCAAATAAAAAATTATGATTAACTCTGTCAAAAGCATTTGCAAGGTCTAGTTTAATAATCATACCTTTATCTTTTCTGCGTAAACTTGAGTGAAGAGCTTCTTGCACCAGGATTATGTTGTCTGCTATTTGTCTTCCTTTGATGAAGCCTCCCTGGTTCTCTGGTACTATGAGAGGAAGAACGTTTTTCAGTCTGTTTGCGATGACCTTGGTAAGAATTTTATAGCTTGTATTACAGAGGGAGATCAGCTTGAATCAACTAAAGCTAAGGGCTACTTTCTCTTTTGGGATGACTACCAGGAAGGCCGAATTTGTGCTTCCTCCTAGCTTGCTGCTCACTTGTGATTTTCTTATCATTTTGGTTAGATCCAATTTGATTATTTCCCAGCACTGCTGATAGAATCTGGCTGTAAATCCATCCGGTCCGGGGGCCTTATCCGGATGCATTTGGTCCAACGCCTCTTTTATTTCTTGCTGCGTGACTTCCTCCACAAGCCTGAGATTGGTGCCATCTTTTATTAGAGTTGGAACAATGGAAAGGGGGTACCTTTGAGGGTCCATGCTTGCCCTTTGTGTTTCTGAGTAGAGGGTTCTAAATGTTTCAAAGGTTGCCTGTCTAATGCCCTCTAGGTCAGAGATTGTGACGTTTTGGACTTGAATTTCTGTCACAGCCTTATAGTGTTTCCTTGCTTTCGCTTGCTTATGGAAATAACTAGTATTTTTGTCTCCTTCCTTCAGCCAAAGACTTCAATACTTTTGCCTCCAATAGCCTTCTTCATCTCTATAGGCTTTGTGCCATTGCCTTTGAAGTTGGTCCTCTTTAAGTAAGTCCTGCTGTGTGATCTCCCTTTTTTCCAGATCGAGCCGATGACTCTCCAGGCGCCTTCGGGCTTCTATGCGCAGGGTGATTGGATCAGATTATCTTTTTGCCCAACCTTTTAGCACAACCTTAAGCCTACGCAATTTTTCTTCCCAAACATAAAACGCGGAGCCATTTACCTTGCTTGTCCAAACACTGGAGACTTTGCACAAAAAATCTTTGTCCTGTGTCCATGAAGGATTGAATCTGAAGGGGATGGGCCCCTGGCCTTGGTCCTTCCTTAGCTCAAGACTAATTGTCTTGTGGTTAGAGGTACTATGGGGAAGGATTTCTGAAGAGGCTATGAGCCCAAGGGTCAAAAACGAACTTTGGACAAGGAATCTTTCCAAACAGACATCAATATGCCCTGGACCTACCCTTTTGTTGGTCCAAGTGTAGTGTCCCCTGAGCGGCTTAATATCCATTAAGTCCCATGCTGAGATTAGGTCCTCCACCCATTCTCTAGCTGGGTCCCTTACAATAGATCCCCCACACTTTTCTTCTTGGGCCAGAGTTACATTTAAGTCCCCTCCTAGTATGATGTTTTCTAACTCATTGTCTGTTAAATAGTCTAGAAGGGCTTTCCAGCAATTCTTTTTTTCTTCTATATGCTGTGGGACATAGATGTTAAAGAGACTTACCGTATGCCCTGACTCCCTGTGGAGCAGTTGGGAAAAGATCCAATGCATGCAAGAGTCTGAACGGATCAGGTCTATTTTGGAGGCGTTCCACAGGGTGCAGAGCCCTCCTGACGCGCCTCTGGCATTTTCGGCTAAACCTTGGCTGCTTCTCCATATGTTTTTTGAAACTTTAATAGAGTCCTGCTGACTCATCTTGGTTTCCTGGATAAGTAGGATGTCCGTTTTCGATGTTCTGATTATGTCCCTGAGAGCTTCTTCCTTCCTTTTGCTACCTAGACCCCTACAGTTCCAGGAAGTTAACTTCATTGATTACTTTGAGGGGGGGAATGGCCTCCTTGGGAGGCCTTGGCTAGCTTCCTGGTTTTCCTTACTCTGATCAGTTGCTTGATGGTTGGTTTTGCTCCTTTTAAAACGTCCTTGTAGGTTTCCTGATCCCTTTCCGCTTTTTTGGATTTCCTGCCTCTCCCCGATTTCTTTGAGGTGTCCCAGGCTTCACTTGATCCTTCTGAGTCATTCCCTGATGAGATCTCCCCCTCCTCGATGCCCTGAGTCGCCCCATTCCTTGGAGGAGAGATGGGTTTCTCCACTTCTACTGTTGTTTTTTGGGTTCCTCCGGTTTCCGGGATTTGGTCACCTTTTTCTTCTTCATCTTGGATGGCTTTTCTTGGATCCGCCGTCTCACCTCCATTTCCCAGTGCCATGAAGTTGTTTGCCATCTCTCTGTTTCCGGGGTTGTCTTGAGCGGGAACTGGACTTTCCCTTCTTGGGCCATTAGACTTCGACCTTCCTTTCCGAGGTTGCTACCAACCTTCCTCACCCGCTTTCTCTGTGTTTGGGGTTTTTGGGCAGTTTCTTTGAAAATGTCCATATTCATGACATGCTCTACATTTGAACGGGAGTTGCTCATAGTCCAGTTTTTGTAGATGTTGCCAATCTCCGACCTTCAGTTTTACCGCCCCCGACAAGCCTATTTCCAAATCAACTTCCACACAAATTATTACACAGGAATATTGATCTTTTGGCTCATCTCTGTCAATGTAGTGCCCTAGTCTGTTCCCGATAGCTTGCAACGACGAGGAGTTCCAGCAGTGGATTGGCAGGTTTGGGAGTCTGACCCAGACCGGGACGTCTTTTGGCACTTCCGAGGTTGGATCGAAGTTTGGAGTCCACCGGTTCAGATAGAGGCCATGTGTGCCCATGAAGTATGGCCCATTTCTGAAGATTAAATCACGGTCCTCCTGGGAGATGAATTTGAAAATAAAGTAGCCCCTTCCAACCGCGTAACAAGTTACACTATTTGTTATTAGTGGTCGTCGGTTCCTTTGGATCCAGTTATCTGTTGACTTGGTTGAGGGCCAAAGGCCCATGAACTGACCTACCAAACCACGATCTGAGAGGGAGAGTGCTACCTTCATTGGTTGTTCCGAGGGGAGATTAATCTCTGGAACGTCATCCAGTCTCTTTACAAAACTTGGCACTTCTGCCTGGGGCGCTTTCTTTCTGCAGGCTGCAACTAGTTTCCTAAAGGACGTGGTTGGGGAGGTAGGGGGCGGCGGATCCCCTCCGCCCTGGCTTGGCATGGTAGCGAGAGAAGTCAAACCCTAGATCAGTGCTTGAGCTTTACCAGAGAGAAAACACACTACTTTTCACCACTGGGTAGTATAGTTGGCCAGCACTCCTCAGCAGGTAAAAAAAAAGTTGATATGTCATTGTTATTAACAAGAGACCACATTGTTTTTAAGTATTCATACAAAATGCAGAGGCAAAAAAAATGGAAGATTATAATGGCCCTTAAGGCCCGAGATCTAAAGGACAACTTCACTTTTTTGGCAAATATTTAACCTAGAGTAAAGTATATAGACTAGACAATCCTTTATTTGATCGTGCTGCATAAATCCCTTCATGTAGAGTTCCTGATTTTATTAGAGGGGAGGAAACCAATTTTGACACTCCTTGTACTTTGTCACTCAGTTAAAAAAACAACACAAAGGGATAACTCTCACATGCAATATGAGCTGTAAGTATTTCACAGTCACATGGCTCTTGCATTTCTAAATGTGTTTTTGTTTTGGTTGATGCATTCATATTTTGACTTAGCATACATATGATCACAAATGATTATTCATGAGTAGATATATATCATTTTTTGATGAGGTGGTGTAATTTGTAGTGTATTTACTCATTCATATGGCCTAGAAGATGAAAAAGGAGAGCATCCAAATAAACACAGGAGCTCACTTGCGAAGAAGAATGGATACCAATGTCACTTTATTGTGAATGTTTTAAATAAGAACCTTAAGATAACATTATTGAAATACAACACATATGAGCATGAAGATGAGAAAGTGTGGTCTTGTCATGGTCGACATGACATGTCTGGAAAATGTAGGTCCTTGCATAAAGATAAGCTTTCAAGAAAAATCGTCTCTTTTGTAGAAAATTGTTTCTTTATGGAAGCGTTGATTGATGGTGTATATAACAATCACATTCAATGAAATCTTGAAATGGATGTGAGAGATTGTGGTAGAGATTTTATCTTAACCAAGAAATATGTTGCAAATATTGATAATTTCTTAATGAAGGGAAAATATCAACTTCATAAGAAAGTTGAAATGAGTTTTAATTTCTAGTATCAGAAACAACCTTGATGGAGGAAAAATATCAACTTCACAAGAAAGATTAAATGAATTTTAACCTCTGGTATTGTAAACAACCAGATGATTTTTTCTTTTTTAAGAATATTAATAGTCCAAATGTTCCTTTTATAATTGGAATTCAAAAATGGATGTTGGAGACAATGGTCAAACTATCTCACAAAAGTTTAATAGGATTGGATTCAACTTTCAATATTAATAAATATAGAGTAAGGTGAACTTGAATTATTCATTTAAAAATGGTTGTTTGGGTTGTGCTTCACTATGATTGATAGATTAAACTTTGAATTTGAGTTTTATTGAATATCAAAGTACCAATTACACATTGTTGACCTTTGATGGACAGCAAAGCAGGGTACTATTTGCATGGATTGTGACATCTTGAAATACATCATCTAATATTGTTACATGGTTGGAGTTGTTGATGAATATGTGTTATCAATTCAGCCTCGATGATGCATTGGTGGAAATCGATGCTTCGAAGTAACTCTCATTTGATTATTTTGTGATTTGTATTCATTATGTAAGAATATCTCACATAAATGCATTGAATCCTATAGAAGGAACACACAGTGTCGAGTGATATTGTGTATTTGGCACATATGGAGGGTAGGGCATGGAAAAAATATCTATAGGTTGGTCTCCACTTTGAAGAAAACAAATGCAATTCTCGATAGGTTAAATTATATCATGAATTATTTCCCCAATGTTGAATCATTGGTCGAGGATGTCGATATTTTTTTCACTAATTTTACAATTTATGAGTTCTTGGATTATTTTCACACCACTTGGGTTGTGGGTAATAAGTTTTTTAATTTCACATACTCTAGTTTCTTGTTTTCCATAAATATTATCTTTTCACTCACTTAGTTTTTCAATTAGGGATGTGGGTTAAAGGTTGTCGTGATTTCCCTCATGAAAATCAAGAGATAAATAATTCCGTGGAGGCATACCATAACTTATTGAAGTTCAAATTTCTATCTTATCGAAGAAATAAATGTGCCCATAGAATGGATTGGTTGTTATATATGTTCTTGAAAAATGTAGAACCATATTATCGATTCAAAGACAATTTGAAAGGAGAAATATATTTGAATAACCACATGAAGGAGAAGTTTAAATCATCAATGGAGAAAGATAGAAGTATTCTAGATGATGATTTCTGGCCCCATGAAATTATATTGCATGTGGATTGGGTGAAGAGTCAAATCAATCATGACAAAAAATACCTTATGACCCAATATCATAGGAATTTTACAGTGTGTGAATGTCCATGGTCTATCCATAGAAACACATGTAAGAATGCCATAAAGGTGAAGTGGTTGTACTTCATGTTAAAGGGGTTAGAGCCATTATTGAATCAAAATGCAGAACCTGATATATTTGATGTTGCAACACCTTATGCATTCAATGATCCTCCTGAGATAATTATGGAGACACCAATGATTGATGAAAATATTGACACAACTAATGTGGCCATTGGAAGTGTTGATCAAGATGATGAGGCACTTCGATTGGCTAGGGAGGAATTGTTAGGATACTTATATGTTCTCCAAAATAGTCCTTCATCTACTTTAACCAACACTCGAGATAAATAAAAGGATGTTCAATGAGGCCAATAATTGACACATCTTCGATTTTAACTTCACAATTGGGATAAGTGTTTTTGAGTCGCCTATCAAACGAAAGAAGATTTTCATCATCCCTACAAATAAAAGGAGAAGAATCAAATGAAATAGAGGTTTAAAAACTAATTTAAATGGCCATCCCCTATGAATATGAACCATTATAGTTTGCATATGTCAACAAATGAGGACATCATCACTCAAATAATGCATCCCCTATTGTCCCTGATAACTTAGATTGAGTGAAAAGATTAATTTATCTAGGATTTTTTGTGTCATCGTCCTCTTTTTTTACTTGTAGTGTTTGTATGTTTATAGATATGCAAAATTCCAAAGTTGTGGCTTCAACCCGAGGATGTAGACATATGCAACGCTATTCTACATCTCCTACTATGCCAGGTATACTTGATGTAACCAAAGTTTGGATACATGCAATGTGATTTATTTTGATTCTATGATGGAATCTAACCAAAATTTCATTGTTATATTATAGATGCATAAGCTTCTCTCATTGATATTCATCCTTCAAAACATGTTGTGCCAATTGAAAACTCTCTAGTTGTTAATGTGCAAGGTTTGACAGATGAGATGTTTTCATATCTTTGTAATATTGGTTGTCATAGATTTGCTCTCAATTTTATTTTTATTTCTATATTAGATGTTGTTAACCTAATGTAATGATGTTGAATATTTATATTCTAGATAATTGTAGAAGGTAGATACTTTTTGGTGTTGAATTTTGATGGAAAGGCTTTGCAATTGTTCTATTTTGAGGTAAGGTTGAATAATTTGAATAAACCTATTCCCTTACGAGTTTCTACCAATTGGTTTCATAATTTCAAGGTTACATGTGTTGGACTATTGTTTCCTTCTAGAAAATTCTACAAATCCCATTAGTTAGCCTGAACTTAGCAAGTCTAGTTTTTGAAATTGTTATATTTTCCTTTAACACTTCTATTTTCAGTGTTTTCAATGCAACACATTGTTTCTCTTGGTTCTTGGGGTGGATTAATAACAATCAACAACTATTTTTCCATCTTTATTTAATAAAAAAATTCATTTGTTAGATCTTTGATCGAGTATCAGTTGTGTGGTTCTTGGGGTAAAGGTCTCTAGACAATAGGGATTAGTAAAAAACTATTGAGATAACTTGTGAAAAAGTGACGTTTTAATTGTGACTGTATATGTCAAGAGCTTTCCAATAAAAAACATCAAAAACTAATCTTTAATATACTATTGTATCTATTTTCTTGTTAATTAGTCAATATATTGTGTTTTAGCTATTCAGCTTGTTATGTTGTTTGAATATTGAGCACATTTTTGTTGACCCTATTTAGTGTTTTTGTGATATTTGTAGGTCTACATCTTTGCATATGGACCTCATCTTTACAGGTCTACATCTTAGATTGGAGTAAATTATAATTATAACTTACTTACAATCTCATTTCATTTTAGAGTATGGTTAATGCAAACAATCAACAAACCAGTATCAAACTCTCTGAACTATGTGAGACAAGATATGTACTCCCTCTAATTATAAGTTTGTATTTTCCAACATTTCAAGTACAAATGGAAGCATATTCTTGATCCTCTTTTTGTCTTATTTGCATAGGAAGGTGCATTATCATTCATTGAGGAATTATCACAAGAATGTGCTGAATAACTTCATGGAGATGCATAAGATATGGAAATTGTGTCCTCCAAGCGTAGGCGTGGAAGAAAGGTTTAGACTTTGGTACTCTTGTAAAAATTAGAAGAATATTTACAAGATGAACCTCAACCTATCCTTCCATATTCAAAACATGGATCAGAATCCTTGAGAAAAGGAAAGGCTCTGAGACGACCATCATAGCTAAGAAAAATCGCTACACCCTTTAAATATCAAGGTGTGATTGATATCGTCTACCTTATCAGGAAAAGAATATAACTACTGCAAAATTTGATAGCAAAGGTGTTATGAAATTAAAGGCACCCACTAATGTGTGCAGATTATTGGCTGTAGCATGAAAATGTACATTTTTTTTACTTTAGATTAATGAGATAAAGATTTCTTTAAATAGTCATGTAATTAATTATAGATGAGTACAATATCTGTAAAACCATCAGGTTATGGTTTTTATTTTGTTGAAATGTTTCGTATTTTAATCACTTGATGGAGAAATCTATAAAACTTGCATGGATCCTTGGAATTGATACCATACAATTTTTTTCTAGAGAGTCCCACATCTTGTAAATATGGGAGTCCCACGGACTATAAATCACACAAGGAAAACAATAAGTTTAATTGCAATTTTATATGTTGTTGCTCTTTGGATATGCATATGGATTTGAAGGTTTTATCTTTCAATTGATATTGACAGTTGGATTTAAATTACATTAGCACCATAGAGTGCTACTCTTACAACTATATTCTTTGTCAACCTTTTTTATAAGGATTGAAAAACAACTTAAAATTCTCAAAATCTTGTGAACAGTCATATTAATTGCTAACCTCTGCATCCTTACTCTTGGTTGGGAGGAGAGTTAACATGGTATTTAAACAACTATAAATATTGATTATGGATATTTTTCCAAATGAAAGTTGTTGGAATATCAATTTGTATGATAAATTATTAATGTCATTATGCATGTGATAGTTGACATCTTTAATGATGATTTATCTTGGTATTTTTGAAGTTCTAATAAAATTATACATGTTATTATAATTTATGTGACTAATAGTGATCAACAACACTTGCTACATATGGTTTCAAATTATAAAGCGAAATGCTTCTACAAAGTGCACGAGCACCATTATTATAACATTATCCCTTGGATTTCTTCCTCTTCCCCTCTTGTGGTATCTTAGCCTATTTTTGCTTTTATAAAAATCTTTTGGTAGATATTATATTTAATAAATTTCATTTTTCATACACGTTTTTACATAAATTAAACACCTAATGATTATACTCACATGGTGATCTCAAAAACGTAACATCCACACCATAATCATAGCCTACAACTTGGACTCACTGACATTCACGAATTGGGTTTTTGCCTTGGAATCCACACAAAGCTTAACCACACAAATTGATGATATGTATCCATCCACCCACAAAATGAATGATGCATGTGGCTAACCCCATACTCTAAACTTGCACACCATTAAATAAATTTTTAGGAAAGAAGCATGCAAATGCAAAATATTTCTAAGCGAACAACATTTCAAAAAATGTGCTTCAAAATTTTGAAAAAAAAAAAAAACTAGCAATATTTCCAAGTAATCAAGACCAAATCAAAACCATAGTATCATGAAAACAACAATTCCATCATATGTTATTTCTTTTCAAATTAAATCTAACTACGAAGATTATGAATGAAATGAAACCTATGAAAGAAACAATCCTAGGGTTTTCACCTACTCCCATGCAACTTCACTCATAGGATAATTATGACATCTATCCATGCGATAGGAATGATAAGGTCTAGCTAACACCATAGCATAACAACTACCCAACACAATTTTCAAGGAAGGAAAACAAAAAACTATGCATGCAAATTAGCCGTCAAAGTATAATATTCTATATAACTATCTAAAAAAACTCAAACATCAATCAACACAAATTCTCATAAAAATGTCCATATGAAAATAGCCATTTGAATATGAACACTAAATCTTCAAACACATAATTCTATCTTTTGTCAATGCTCTATTGTAAGAAATAAAATAAAAAACAATTGAATATGAACACTAAATCTTCAAACACATAATTCTATCTTTTGTCAATGCTCTATTGTAAGAAATAAAATAAAAAACAATTGAATATGAACACTAAATCTTCAAACACATAATTCTATCTTTTGTCAATGCTCTATTGTAAGAAATAAAATAAAAAACAATAAAAACTTACAAGGACCAAAAGTAAAGCTAGTTTAGAGCTTATTAAGAGAGACACTATAAGATAGGGAAAAACTCTAGTCCACAAGAATCACTTTCAGCTCAAATGATGTTAACTCCAAGGAAAAAAACCAAGTTTAATAGTGTTCAATAAAAGTAGTAAGAGATTTCAAGGTGACAACGCCCACCACCCTTCACATGGATATTGGCTAAAGAGATTGGATAGTAGTGCAAATGACACCAACTCGAAAGACACAATTAAGTATAATTAAGTATGATACTATTTAAGAACATAATAATACTACAACTCTTGGATTTATGAAGCCATCTTAATAGCTCAATGCGTAATAGCGAAACTCTCAAAGTGCAAATCCATACATAATGCAATCAACGACAATACTTTTAGAACCAAAAACCAATACTCCAGTGTTGATCTCTCAAGCCCACCTCGTTTGTCTGAATGCTTTTTTATTTAAGTGTAATGTTATTGGTCAACATTTTGAACATTTTGATTAGTGTCAGGTACAAGAGATTAGAAACTTTATGTGTTATCCTCAAATAATTTAATTTAGTGTTGCCTCATCAATATTTAATATTTATTAAATGGTATTAAATATTAATTTGTGTTCATTATCATAATTTTAATTAACTTTAGTGTTTTAAAATCAACATTTTGATTAGTAAATAGTATTAGAAATTAGGGGTTTTGTACATTATCATAATTGTATTTGACTTTAATGTCATTTCATCAAGGTAATATTATTAGCTAATTTCCATGTCTTGAAATCCATCTAATAACTACCTCATTGCACCATGATTTAATCCAATCATAATAAAGAAGATTAAAAACTTTGAATCTCATACGAAGATTTATTCAAATTTATACTGAAATAATGCAAGAAGAAAATATGAACAATATATCATCTAAAACAACTTTATCCAATTGCAATGGGATATAATTATTGAAGAAAATTATAAAGATCTTTCAATTTCCTATGAAATCCTCAAACAATAAAATTAGCAATGTTAACCAGTTGAAAGACACACAACACTACAAATTTGAAGCGATGATTTGAATTCATACTGAAACACAAATTTTCATAAAGTAGTTAATTATAGTATTCACCCTGGAGGCCTTTGAAATCATACCAAAGGGCCATACATCCCATTTAATTTTATTTTTTCTGAGAACAAATTATAAGAATAATATACCACCACACTCCCCTTCTTCCATTGATCTCATCATTTTCTCTCGTATCAAGGAGTGGTGTCCCTTTTATGATCATCTTAAATCCAAGGCACTATAATGCATAGTAGTTCATTGACATGGGAATAAGTGCTCATGCTACAATCCCGAGGCAAGATAGAAGAAATCCTATGAGGATCCAAAGAATGATGAAAAGAGAATGCATGTAAATGGATATCCTTGAGGTAAAATTTTGATAGTACTGCACTAGCTATAGATTCAATGTCCTCTATTCTTACTCCAACAAAATCAACAAATATCCAAACTTGGATTATAATAGTTTTAGATATTAAATAGTAGAGAAAAACTGCAATAGGACAAGCTAACACCAATCCCAGTAGACAAAGTATCCCCCTTGCACTAGTTAAAAATATGTACAAGGATACCAAGTGAGTGATGGGCTTCCTAGGCATTTACCAAAGTAGGTAAAATGTTGTCCATATCAAAGAGAAGAGTCAATATTTGGAACTTAGGGGATCTAATAACATTCATAGCCAATGATAGGCTCTATAGAGTCACATTATTGGATTGGTAGTCTATCAAGGCTCCCAAGTGAGCAATTTGTTCAAACATGTGCAAAACTTGTCTACAATACTAAGAAAAGATAGCATAATGAAAAAAACAAATTAGCTCTATATTTCATGGTTTTTAAAAAATAATTGTGAAGTTGATACATTAAAAAAATCATGGTCACCCACCAAATTCCTAGCTCATTTGGCTCTTCGGTGGTCATTATGAAAAACTTACAGTGTCCCTTATTGAGAAAAACCCTCAGGAAATGAAATCATAGAAGAGGGGTGCCCCTAGTTGTAACCCAGTGTCAGGAGTCCAACACAATCAACAGTTCGTCGATCCAAGCCCAGTTTATATTTTATGGAGAGTTGCAACTCGTTTCCTGAAGCCACTCAAGGACACATTGAGAATTTGGTTTGGGAGAATAAAATCCAAACTAAGTAGCATAATTCAATTCTATAAGATACTATAAGTTTGTTCGTCCAAGGCCCAAGTGATCACTCCTCCCATAATCACTTGAGCCATTGTTTTGCAAAATCAACCCCTTTGTACAAAAATTGCATTGTCCCTTACTAAGAAAAACTCTAGCTCCGGAGATCATTGAATAAAATATTTTACGGGGAGTGGAATCATAGGAGATGGGTTCCACTAGTTATAACCTAGTGTCAAGAATCCAATGCAATTGACGGTTTGTCGATCCAATCCCTGGTTAGAGTTTTATGGTGAGTTGCAACTCGCTTCCTGAAGCCACTCAAGGACACATTGAGAATTTGGTCACCGGTATAAAATCAAAATTGATAAGTATAATTGAGTTTTGTAAGATAGAGCAAGAGTCGTTCATAGTTCCTAAGGTCATAGTTCTTGAGATCATGACCTTAGTTACTTTGACCTCAAGAACTATAACCTCGGGAAATTTGATCTCGAGAACTATAACCTATTGGAATCATGATCTTAGAAACTATGACCTCATATTAAAAGGGTTTTTGTATTATTGTTCTATGGATCATATATAAAATTTCAATACATAGTATTAAATCCTCTATCAATTAAGTATTTGGATTTAATCCAATTATAAAAAATAGAAGGATGAAAATAGAGAGGTCAACTAAAAAGGGTGGTATTCCCCTGGATGGGGTTTTAAAGATGAGAACAAGGTCTTCTACTTCAATCTCCTTGGTTGAACTAGTCTCTAGCCTTGTTTCTTTCTGCACAAAATCATCCTAAATCTTATCAAAGGTGATGCGAAAAATCAATTCAGTGCAATGGGCACCAACCCTTCATCTTCGACCTTCACTCTTATGGTAGAAAACTTATCTCTCAACTCTGTGATCTTCATAAAGTCACTAGCCATATTATATGTGTCAGTCATGTGGATGAACTTTGAACTTAGGAACTATTCCCTCAAGAACTATGACCTCGAGAACTTTGAGCTCGGAAACTTTGACCTCAAGAAATATGACGTCAGGAACTTTGACCTCAATAACTATGACTCAAGAACTAGCTCTTTAAACACGAGTCATAGTTCTTGAGAAAAAAAATTCTAAGGTCATAGTTCCTATGGTCAAAGTTCTCAAGGTCATAGTTCATGGGAGCATATTTCCCTAGGTCATAGTTCTTGAGGTCATAGTTTTTTAGCAGAAGTTCCTGAATTCATAGTTCTTGAGGTTAAATTTCCTAAGGTCATAGTTACTGAGGTAAAATTTCCTAAGGTCATAGTTCCTGAATTCAAAGTTCTTGAGGTCATGATCTCAAGAAATTTGACTTAGGGAACTATGACCTTAGGAACTATGACCCCAGGAACTTTAACCTTGAGAACATTGACCTCGGGAACTATGACCTCAGGAACTGCGACTTCGATAAATTTGACCTCAAGAACTATGAACTTAAGAAATTTAACCTGGGAACAATGACCTTGAGAAATTTGACCTCAAGAACTATGACCTCAGGAACCTTGGCCTCAAAAACTATGACACGGGAATGAGTTCAAATTTATTTAGGTCATAGATATTGAGGACATTCATAGGTTTTATTAGACATGATCTATGACCTCAAGAAATATGACATGGAACTATGACCTCGAGAAATTTAACCTAAGGAACATGACCTTAGGAAATTTGACCTCAAGAACTATGACCTTAGAAACTTTAACCTCAGGAACTATGACCTCATGAACTTTGGCCCCAGGAACTATGACACAAGAACTATTTCAAATTTTTTGAAGTCATAGTTCCTCAAGAACTATCATAATTCCTAAGGCCATAAGTTTTATGAGAGGAAATCAATTAGTTGTTAAAGAAAAGTAGGAAATCGTAAATAATAAACAACACAAGTGAAAAAATTAGTTTGCAACAAGAAGTAATTTTGGTGGTCACCTTTTCCACCTCCAAAGACATCATAGTCATTCTAATGATCATGTCGTGGGACTTTCTAAGTTTGGATTTATTTAAGTTGAAATCAATGTTTTGTTGTTGTTTAGAGCTTGTGTATGTGTCATGGTTCCATGCATCTTGATGGATTTGGAAGTCCTTTGGAGGTTATATATGATTCTTCCTATGGAGGAGATTAAGTTGAATTTGTTATAGAGTTCCACAAATCTTTGCAAAGTATTGACATTTTAGTTTTATGTAGTTTTTCTTGAAAAATTATTAAGATGTGGTGATACAATTTTTCCATAGATTTGAACATCAGGGAAATGAGGACCCTGGAAGGCTGGATCATGCTATTTCTTTTATTTTTATTTTTATTTTTATTTTCATTTTTATTTTAATTTTTATTTAAATTGTGGGATATGGGATTGGAAACTTATTTTTAACATATCATGTTTCCCAAGTGTTTATGCGGTCAAAATGCTCTTCAATGGTCAGGGATACTCCATAATGTGAATTCCCAATTAGACCTCACATTGTTTGGCATAGGATACCCATCTGGATTCTGGCTCGATTTCCATTACTGGGTATGAATGTGTGTGAGATTATTGAAATGAAAAATGAAGAGTGTAATATGAGCTAAATCTAAAATACTAAAAGTAAATCTATTCTAACCTATCATAGCTGGGAGAAATCTAACTAAAATAAATAGACAATGAAACCACTAGTCCCTGCTTGCACTCCAAAACAATTAGTTGTTAAAGAAAGGGAGATACTAGTAATGAATGAATAAAATATGTGCACATAATAGTCTAAAACAACAAACTCATTCAAAACCATCTATTTATCATCTCAAAAAAAAAATTGGAAAAGAAATGCAATGCAAATTCATAGAACTTCGCACAAGAGCAGTCTATCTATTGAGAAATATAACCTTATAGTAGTGTAAATCACAATACATAAGCTAGAAACAATTTGCAGCATAGGTATCATAGACACCAAATTGTTTTTCCTCCAAAATGGCCCTAAGGGCTTCCTCTCATTAAGATCTCATTAATTTTTTACCAAAAAATTACAAAAAGTGTCATCTCCTTCTATTGGGTGCTCTTGAATATTTATTATTCCATATTGCAACAGCTTCTTGGTCTTCTTGGCTTCCCTAATGGAAGTTACAACTTTCAAGATCATTTATTTTGTCTCATTATATTTTATATAATACATTACAAAATTGTAAATTTATTCTTCTCCCTAGTCTTGATCTTGTAGATATGAATTCCAAATGACATGATAAGAGGAGATCATTAGAATTTTGATAAAAAGGTAAATTTTCTAATATAACTGAATAATCAACTGTATCCTAAATTATGGTCTTCATGTCCCTTTTCAAAGTAACCAAATAAGAGTTTAGCAAGTGATGTTCTATTGATGGGACAACAATATTTTCTTTTAAAATTGCTTTGGTTTCCCTTTGAGTTACACCTATGAATATTTTCCTAACATTCACGGCCTCTTCTAATTCTGCAAAGATTTGTTGTGTTGGCCTTGGATTTCCCAAATCCCTAATTTTGGGTAGCCTGCATTTTTCAATCAATTTCTCTGCCACAAAGTGAAGCCTCATACAGGTGTCAGTAGAGTCTCATATGTCTTTCTCTAGCTTGTTTCCAGTCCTATGGGCCCTTGGAATGGCTACATAGTTTAGTCGATGTTCATTTTCAGTCATCCTTCGAACTTCTAGGGGTGCATTTGAATGTTCTTATGGCCACCTCTTTAAATAATAAATGCCTACATGCACTCTTATAAGCATGTTGTTATTTCTTTTAACCCAATTAAATAATGAAAAAATTTGAGCAACCATGTCACATAATTTGACAAGAATATACTTGATTTACAATGTCACGTAATTTTTCTTGTACTTCACTAGAAAATGCTTTATTTATGTGAGACTGGCCCTTTTTTGTTTGTAACATCTATTTTCTTCCTACGGGACCATGTCTTTGGTTGTGTACTCCTCTATTTCTTTGATAAATTCTCTCATATTTTTCCTCGTGGCCTATGTAAATACTACACCAAAGGAGACTATAGTTATAGGATCATGGTTGGTCTCTAGGACTATTGTTGTTTATGTGGTTACTGGAAGTGGTTGAACACCTTAAACTAACAATTTTTGTACAGTTCATTGTATAATATTTCATTGGGCCCTATCAAATTTGGAGTATAAGTTCCCCACTATGCTATCTTTGGAGGGCGTCAATCCCCCCAATCCTAGTTATCTTAAAGGGAAATGGCCTCCAATCAATGGTATGCTAGAAGTATCATGTAGTTTGGTATCAAGGGGATCAGTGTGTTGGGATTCCTCTTAATATTTATTTTCCTCCTCTTCCTTTTTCTTTTCTTCTTCTTCTTGTTTGAGAATTTCCTCTTGTTCTGCTTGGAGTCTCCTTCATTCTTGTTCCTCCTCTTACTTCCTATTTCTCTCTACTTTTGTTATTGCAGATGCACTTATGTTGTTTTCTTATGCCATAGTTCTTCAACCTCCTTCTCCAACATTTTTTTTTGTTTCTTTAGTTGCATCTTCTTCTTCATCTTTTTCCTTGGATTCTTCTTCTTTAACTAACTTTTCTTGCTCTACCTTTGTGTTTTCTTTAGTCTTAGAGTTGTCTCCACTTCTAAATTTAACTTCATCATAATTATGTACCTTTATGTATATCTCCTCATCTCTTGATGCTTCATTTGAATAAGGCCACTTATACTTCCATGACTAACAATGTTAGCTAACAACCTTCAAGGGATCATATGTGTGAAATATTTCTTCCCCGAAATGGAATGTTTCCAGAACCTCTACCTCAAACTATGACTCCTTTGTGTTCTTGAAATTATAGGATCCCACATAGAATGTTACTGGTGGCCATGGCAGTTTCTTATCTATAAAGAGGGATTCCCCAACCCCATGTACAAGGGTTTGGTATGCTACTTCCCGCAAGATCAATTTGTCAAGAAAAAAAATGGGAAATATGTGTGGCAATTTGGTTGATCTGTAGATTCTGATATAAGTCCCAATATCAAGTACAACCCAGTCCCCTATTTTTTTGATAACTTCCATTTCCTTCTCTGTCATGCATGGTGTTAGGGAACATAATAAAAATCGGAACAAAATAATTAAGAAGTGTTCAAAAAAATTATGATAGTGAACTCGATATTTATGCTCCCACGGGTTCTGGAAATAAACATGAATAGGAGGCTCGCTAATTTTCCAACTCCAACCCATTATTGAGTAAGAAAGTACTAGAAAGATGATATCTAGAAGGTAGGATGACATGTGGAATGTGGATTCTTCCCTAGAACTACATGTTTTGTTGCTAATATGGCCTCTTCAAAGGTGGCTGAGAGGATAACATCCCAATTAAATATATGGTTAGTAGCTGTGATAGTGTGTAGTAAGGGGACCCAATATTCCTTGAATTTTGAAGAATATGCTTCTCCTTAAATCTTGCATGGAAAGGATACAACATATCTATAATGGGTTCTTAGCATATTCATGGGATAATATTTGGATATTGATCTAAAATTTACCTTTGGAACCCACCATTTTTTAGTTACTTCTCTACAATCTACAGAACATTGCAACATCCATTCATTTGTCAATTCAATCTCTTCGATAGGAAGCTTATAGCATGCATGTATAACTGAGGTCTGAAACGATGCAAGAGATTTCCCTTAACCATATTTTCATTATCCTTTCAACGAATGATCCAAGAAATAGCCTCTGCACAAGGTAACACAACAGGATGTGAAACTATTTTATAAATTTGAGACCTTTTATCCATTCATTTGTCAATTCAATCTCTTCGATAGGAAGCTTATAGCATGCATGTATAACTGAGGTCTGAAACGATGCAAGAGATTTCCCTTAACCATATTTTCATTATCCTTTCAACGAATGATCCAAGAAATAGCCTCTGCACAAGGTAACACAACAGGATGTGAAACTATTTTATAAATTTGAGACCTTTTTAGAGCCTAATAGATAGCCAAATATCAATCACCAGTTGGTACCTCAGGATAGGAATCTCAGTCGAACATCTGCTAAATTTCTCCCCATTGATATACCCCTCTAGTGTCCACAATGCAGAAAACGTCATTGTAAATGTGGGATGAAGTGTTAGGCCATGTTTCTTCCCCTCCTTTATCTGAGCTAACTTCAATAATGGTCTTGTCTACCACTCCTTCTTTTGTAATGTGTCATAGTTGTTCCTGCAATTCACTAAAAAAAAAAAAGGATGTTAGCACGATTAATATCTTCACAAAATACATATTCATGTATGAGAAGGATGTAAACTCAAGACAAAGTTTTATCTGTTGAAAATGGTTGCCTTTTGGATGAGTTTTTCCTAGTCGTATCATGATAAATGATTGACTAGTCTCTTGGTTAAGGATGTGTAATATGTATTGAGCTCCATAGAAAGTCTATTAATATGTCTATTGAAATAATACAAAAACTAATGATAATGGAAGGATATTGTTAATGTGTAAGAGGTTTTAACTTTCAACGAGTTATTAATCAAGTTATTGGAATGACATAAGTAAAGACAGTGGGATTCATACCATTATGTAAGAGGTTTTTAGTTTAGGTAATTTTGTTAAGGATCATATGAAATGTAAGCAGTTTCAACAAGTCCATTGATCAAATGACAAAACTAATGATGTGGCACTTCTTTTAAAGGATCCATATTGATGTGTAAGAAACTTCATTTTTATCAAATTTAGTATTACCATAACATATATTGATATCAAATGTGCTAAAAAGTTTTATATATTTTTATTATTTTTATTTATTTATTTTCAATGACCTTGAGCTGGCTAACTAGCTTAAGGATCAAATGTAACAACATGCTATTGTGTATCCACATTCTCACATGGTTCATGTTAGATTTTCATTGGTTTCGTTAACATTAGATTTTCCATAGCATTTTTTTATGTCATTTAACATTCAATAATCGTACACTGAAATATATAAGCAGCAGATAAACAAGAACAAGAAGACACAAATATTTATCCTAGGAAAAACCCAACCAACTTTCTTAGAGAGACTATTCCAATACAACCATGAATAGGCTCTAATCACAAGACAAAATCAACAATGGA
This sequence comes from Picea abies, assembly GCA_900067695.1. Taxonomy (NCBI): domain Eukaryota; kingdom Viridiplantae; phylum Streptophyta; class Pinopsida; order Pinales; family Pinaceae; genus Picea; species Picea abies. The sequence goes on from CBVK0104032039.1 coordinate 19,862, forward strand.
GAACCAAATACTTTTCTTCTCTTTGTCAAACCCTAGCAAGGGTAGAAAACTGAGAAGCACCACAGACCTAGCGCAAGATAGGTGCATCACTAGATCAAGATAACGCACCACAAAACTGACACAGTTGGAAACTAGTAACAACAACTGCAACTATAACTATGACTACAACCAAAACTAGCACGAAGCAAATGGGAAACACCACACAACCTTAGCACAACTCCTCCAAAGGTAGCACACAAGAGAAATGGTGCAAGATCATTGATTCAACTCAGCAGCACGTCAGGAACCAGCGCAGCAACGCACTAGGAGGGAGTGGATCTCAAGGAGAGAAAAGCAACAACTTTCTCATTTTTTGGTTTAGATATCAAATTTAATGCAATTTAATATTGTAAGGCTTGAGGAAGGCCGAGTCATTGTATTTGTATAGGATGAATGTAAAGTCTCCTTTAATGGATGACAGGTAGATAGATATAGATTTGATTCAGACTAGATGTAAATTAAATGTAATTTAATGTAAGTAGGTCATAGATGATTTTAGGGGCTAAATTTCGCTCATGGGATAATTTTCCATGGTTTTTCCAAAAACGAGATTCGCTATTTTAAAAATGATTCGCCCATATTCTAACATTTATAGTTGGCATATGAAGGATTAGTAAGATTCGCAAAGGTTTCTATATTTTAAAATAAATTTCCATCCTTAAAATCATCCTTGAAGTAGGTGGAGGAAGGCTTGAGAAGCCCCTCTTATGTAAAAGGATCATTGTATTGATAATTCAGAAAGAAAAGGATTCCTAAGAGAGAGCATTAGGAAGACGAGAGTAGATAAGAGAGTAGAGGAGAGAAAGAACTAATACTTTGTCGCAATCAAGTCTTGTACACATTGTAAAGACCATTCAATTTAATACAAAAGAAGATTTACCTGCATATGAGTTTTTGTGTGTGTGTTCTCTGTGTGAATGAATGAATGTGTTTTCTGAATGTGTTTACTATGTATATTCATGAATTCCATGAATGTATGTATGTTTCCTTTGCAGGAATATTCCATGAATGTATGTATGTTTCCTTTGCAGGAATAGATAGAATTCTCTCTGTGTAGTTTTTGAGTGTTATGGGCTCTCACGGTTGTGCAAGGAGTGCACATTAGAATTGTTAGAAAACTCTAAAATTCTTGTGGAAGGAGTGCACAAGGACTCCGTTGTGATTTCTTTGAGGAGTGTGCCGGGTGGGCACACCAAAACTATTCATAATCTCAAAAGGGATAGTGCAAGGAGTGCACAGAGCGAGCATCAAGAGTGTGCCTACACTCAGCATAGTGTAAAAGCTCATAAAGGGGGAGGTAAGTGAAAGAAGTGCATAGATCCAACACAAGGATTACAGAGGTCGAACCACTGACAGGTTCATATAAGCTTAGGAGAGATAGTGTGATTTTTTCCAAAGAAGAGGTGCAAGGAATACACAGAGACAACACTTTGTTAAGTGTTGGTCAAGATCAGGAGGGTAAGTGCAAGGAGTGCATTGCTAACTATCAAAGTCCCAATATTAAGAAGGAAAGTGCTTGGAATGCACCAAAGGCCATGTATTTCAAGTACTAAATCTTGGGAGAAAGAGTGCAGGTGTCAAGAGGGCACAAGAAGTCTTCTAGATGAATAAAGGGATTGAACCCCTTGAAGTTTGAGAAATTAAAATCTCTAGAGAAATCACACAAGTGTGCACCAAATACCAGTCCGAGTTTTAGACTAAAGGAGAGCACAAGTGTGCACCCACACTTCATCCGAAGTGTTGAAAAAATATCAGGAGAACACACTTCATCCGAAGTGTTGAAAAAATATCAGGAGAAGTAGTGTTTTCCAAAATGCAAGCAGAGACCAAGCAGTCATTCTTGCAAAGAAGAAGATTCAAGGGCCAAGCCTTTGAGAATTTGAGAAATATTTCTTCGGAAGGAAATCATAGCAGCAGCAGAGGAGGAGAAAGATACAGGATTCATTGGATTGGCTTTAATATTTGATATGGGTTGTCAGATCAACCTGAGACAAGAAGAGGAGCATGCGATAGTGGAGGATAGATCCCATTCGTCAGATCTGATTGAAAATATCAACAGTCGTTGGACCCGGGTAAGTAGTGTGGATGGTAACCCTTAAGTCCTTCAAAATTCACCACTTCAGATAAATTGAGTTGTGGTTGAAAGTGTAAGAGAAATCCCTGAAGGTCAGAAGTCCTGGAGCAAATCCTGACCATTACCGCCAGGGCCACGTGTTCGCAGATTGTGACTAGTTTGGGAGTCCAGCAGTCTGGAGGAAATAAAGTGTTGTTTCTGGAGTAAGAAAAACTCCTTAAGGATTGAATCCCAGAGCATATCACGATCGTTGGTGTCAGGACTACGTATCGACAGATCGCAAGACTTCATACATTTGGCACTCTAGAGGAATTTTGGTGTAATTTGTTTTGGGTTCAAAATCCCCGAAGGCCTGAAAATCGGAGTCCATCTCGGTTGTCCATTAGAGTGGACGCGTGAACCATTGATTGAGACTCTTCACGTGTTTGGAGTTTGAAATTCTGTAATG